>CM075757.1:3321639-3386310 GCA_037974335.1 Prionace glauca | reverse complement strand
TCACGTGCTCACTGTGTGCCTCTCTCACTGCCCCCCGCCTCTCTCACTGCCCCCCGCCTCTCTCACTGCCCCCCGCCTCTCTCACTGCCCCCCGCCTCTCTCACTGCCCCCCGCCTCTCTCACTGCCCCCCGCCTCTCTCACTGCCCCCCGCCTCTCTCACTGCCCCCCGCCTCTCTCACTGCCCCCCGCCTCTCTCACTGCCCCCCGCCTCTCTCACTGCCCCCCGCCTCTCTCACTGCCCCCCGCCTCTCTCACTGCCCCCCGCCTCTCTCACTGCCCCCCGCCTCTCTCACTGCCCCCCGCCTCTCTCACTGCCCCCCGCCTCTCTCACTGCCCCCCGCCTCTCTCACTGCCCCCCGCCTCTCTCACTGCCCCCCGCCTCTCTCACTGCCCCCCGCCTCTCTCACTGCCCCCGCCTCTCTCACTGCCCCCGCCTCTCTCTCTGCCCCCGCCTCTCTCTCTGCCCCCCGCCTCTCTCTCTGCCCCCGCCTCACGTGCTCACTGTGTCGCCTCTCTCTCTCTCTCTGCCCCCCGCCTCTCTCTCTCTCTCTCTACCCCCCGCCTCTCTCTCTCTCCCCCCCCCCCCCGCCTCTCTCTCTCTCAGTCTCTGGGATTGAAGAACGCTGTGATGATTTGGGAGATGTTGTGTTCAGAGGGGCTGTGAAAGACATTGACTGTAGCTCAGTGTTCGGGGGACATGCAATTTAAAGCCCGTTGCCAAAGGAACTCATCAGCACAAATGGATTCCCCGGGAATAAGGGCACATCATTGGCTCAGTCGTAGGAGCAGATCTCCAACTTCAGACCAATCAGATCATTGCCCAGAATTAATCCACACTGAGCTAGGATTGGCCGATGTTACAAGATCAAAGGTCATTGGTGGCCAATTCTGCCCCAATATCACACAACATGGTGTAGCTGTCACTGTCCATACCATTGGCTGAAAGGACCACACCCTGTTCCAGTGTGACTGGCTCGAGAGAGGCTGAATGGGCCTCCACCTGTTTCTATGTAACAGGCTTGAAAAAGACAGGCTGAATGGCGTCCTCCTGTTCCTGTGTAACAGACTCAAAAAGGGGCTGAATGGCATCTCACTGTTCCTGTGCAACAGGCTAGAGAGGGGCTGAATGGGCCTCCACCTGTTGTTGTATATCATGCTGGAGAGGGGCTGAATGGCCCTTTTCTGTTCCTGTAGAACGGCTCGAGAGGGACTGAATGGCCCTCTGCTCCTGTTCCTGTGTCCCACTCAGTCGCTCCTCTCGAGCCTGTTTCACAGAAACAGAACACGGCCCATTTAGTCCCTCTCTCCTGTTACACAGGAACAGGAGGAGGTCATTCAGCCCTTTAAAACTGTTCATTCATTTAATTACCCCTGATGTGAACATTAACAGCTTCTGCTCATGCTCATTCCATAACCTTTAATAGGGGGCTTGACAGGGTCAATGCAGAGAGGGCATTATCCCCTGTGGAGGAACTGAGAACTCGGGGATGCAGTTTAAAAATAAGGGATCTCCTCACTGGAGGTGGAGATGAGGAGATGCATGTCTCAGAGGGTCATGAGTCTATGGAATTGTACCTCGCATTAAGTTGATCTTTCTCCACATCCTAGCCACGAATGCAACATTACATTCTGCACTCTCTCCTTTCCTTCTCTATGAACGGTATGCTTTGTCTGTGTAGTGCGCAATAAACAATACTTTTCACTGTATCCCAGTACATGCGACAATAATAAATCAAATCAAATCTCTTTCCAGATTCAACAGCAACTTTTTCAAGGATGTGCGGGGTGGGGAGAGATCCAGACTCCCTCTATATGAGCCTCCCTGAACAGCCTTGGATCCAATCTGAAGGCTCTTCCCTCCTCTCGCTCCCTCCCATGTTGGAAACTGCCCCCTCCGCGCCTCAATCTCAACCAGAGGAAATAGTTTCTCCCTCTCGACCCCTGGCGAAACCTTCAATCATCTTGAACCCCCTCGAGGATCTCCACCCCGAACCTCCCTGCACGCGACGGGGTGGGGAACGCAAGCCCGACACCGCAATTGGATACTCTTCGCAATCAGTCACTAGTGTTGGACTTACCGGAAGGCAGAGTTCCACTGGATCCGTATGCTGCAGGAAAGGTATGACAGCCAGTGAGTGAGTGCAGGTCAGGTCATAAACAGTTTCAACCGCGTGCAACACTAATCAGAGAGGCGGCTGACAGCAGACAGTTACACGGGAGGCAGCCAGAACCTCAGACAAAACCAACCGTATAAATGTATTAGAATTCGCAGGTCATTGCTGCAGCTGTACAGAACTTTAGTTGGACCTCATTGTATACAATTCTGGTCACCACACCACCAGCAGGGGTGTGGAGGGTTCAGAAGACAATATTGCCTGGTCTGGAGGGCATTGACTATGAGGAGAGGTTGGAGAAACTTGGTTTGTTCTCACTGGGATGATGAAGGTTGAGGGGGCGACCTGATAGAGGTTTACAAGATTATGAGGGGGCACGGACAGAGTGGATGGTCAGATGCTCTTTCCTCAGGTTGAAAGGTCAAGTACTAGGGGACACAGGTTTAAGGTGCGTGGGGAAAAGTTTAGAGGAGACGTGCGAGGCAAGTTTTTTTTACACTGAGGGTGGTGTCTGGAACGCGCTGCCTGGGGAGGTGGTGGGAGCAGGTACGATTGCAGCATTTAAGGGCCAATTAGAACTCAGAGGGTTGGGCGTTAAACGTAAACGAAGGAAACGGGAGACAGTTGCGCAGAACAAGGAGTCTAGATGCACAAGGAAGAAGAGGAAGCGGAATAAAGGCAAACATTGCCCTCTGGGCTGAATGCTGCCCACTTCCCAATCTTGCAGGATCAGCATTCTCTGACTCTGCGCTCCAGCCCAGGACAGTAGCTGAGGAGAGCGAAGCACATGACGACTCGGAGGCTGTTAAGTTATTTAAATACATGAATAGGATGGGAATGGATCTTATGTTCTTATATGGACTCTGAATGCATAGGGTTTTAGTTTAGGCAGGCATCGTGATCGGCACAGGCTTGGAGGGCCGAAGGGCCTGTTCCCACACCGTACTGTTCTTTGTCCACTGCCTTGCAAATGTGACCATCTCGCTCGACCGGGTGAGCCCAGGAGGCTGCAAGATCCCAGAACAACTCTCTCTCTCTCTCTGGAGATGAGCCTCTGCCACCTGGGGCTGGGCACAAGAGGGCACCAGGCCCAGAACTGAAAATGATGATGCCTGCTGCAGTCCACCATCAACCGGCACCAGTTCCTGGGGTGGTCCTGGAAAGAGGATGGGGGGGGGGAGCAGGGGAGGGTGGGGGGGTGGGATTATACGGAAATGGTCGAGACAACAAGAATGAGAGGCGCTTCTATTGACACAGACAAAATTCTGACAGGGTAGATGCTACAGACACACGGAATTAGGAGCAGCAGTCGACCAATGAGCCTGCTGCGCCATTCACCATGATCATGGTTGATCCTGGGCTACGCCTCGACTTTCCCGATCACTCCCCCGTATCCCTTAACTCCCCGTGTGATCAGAAATCTGTCTGTCCCACAGCCTGAGACATATCCAGCTTCCTCAACTCTCTGGGAGGAGGCAGGGGGAGCGGAGATAGAGAATTCCAAAGGTTCACAACACTTTGAGTGAAGTAACCTCTCCTCATCTCAGTCCTAAATCATTGCAGTGAATGACCTCACGTTCCTCAGCAATAGATCTCCATCTGTCATCATGTTAGATTACCACCTCCTCCCCGACCAACGGAAACAATCCCTCAGCACCCACCAAATCAAACCTCCTTCAGAATCCTGCAGCGTCCAATGATGGCTACACGACAGGCACAGTGGGTTAGCGCTGCTGCCTCACAGCGTCAGGGACCCAGGTTCGATTCCCAGATTGGGTCACTGTCTGTGAGGAGTCTGCACGTTCTCCCTGTGTCTGCGTGCATTTCCTCCAGTTTCCTCCCACACTCCAAAGATGTACAGATTAGGGGGATTGGTCGTGCTAAATTGTCCCTTAGTATCCAGAGATGTGTAGGTTAGGGTGGATTGGCCGTGCTAAATTGTCCCTCAGTGTCCAAAGTTGTGCAGGTTAGGGGGGATTGGTCATGATAAATTGCCCCCGTTAGTGTCCAAAGATCTGTACGTTAGGGAGATTGGCCATGCTAAATTGCCCCTTAGTGTCAGAGGGAATAACTAGGGTAAATCATGGGGATGTGGGATAGGGTCTGGGTGGGATTGGGGGGGTCAGTGCAGACTCGATGGGCCGAATGGCTTTCTTCTGTAGAATTCTATGATTCAACGAGATGGCCCCTCACTCTTCTAAGCTCCAGGGAATGTCAAGTTAACTTACTCAGCCTCCAATCAGAGGACAAACCACCCCCTGCCACCCCTTCCCACACCAGCTATCACAGGGACCATCCAGTGAACCTTGACTGTACCACTCCTCCAATGCAAGCGATGCAGTATTCCAGAGGTGGTTTCACTGACACTCTGCATAACTCCAACAAGATCTCCTCTGGACCCCTCGAGATAAAGGCCAAATTTCCAGCCTTTCTAATTGCGTGCTGCGCCTTCAAACTGACTTTCTGCATCCTGTGCACAAACACACCCAAACCTCTCTGCGTAGCAATACTTGCAAGTTTCTCACCATTCTGCTCTTTTCAGTCCTATCACCAAAAAGTGAATAACCTCACACCTCATTGGATCACGCTCCATCTACCTGCCATCTTGTTGCCCACTCACATTACCTGACTATGCCTCTAAGCAAACTCTCCATATCCTCCCCACAGCTCACCTTCTCTTGTTTCATCGGCAAACATAGAGACATAATTGATTTATCGGTGTCACAAGTAAGGCTTACTTTAACACTGCAATGAAATTTTACTCTGAAAATCCCTCTAGTCATAACATGCTGGCGCCAGTTCGGGTTACACTGAGGGAGAATTTAGTATGGCCCAATACACTCTGACCCCCACATCTTTCGGGCTGTGGGAGGAAACCAGAGCACCCGGAGGAAACCCACTCAGATACGAGGAGAATGTGCAGGCTCCATACGTGACCCCAGCCGGGAATCAAACCCAGGTCCCTGGTGCTGTGAGGCAGCAGCGCTAACCCACTGTGTCACCATGCCACTGGGATTGAACCCAGGTGCCTGGCACTGTGAGGCAGCAGCGCTAACCCACTGTGTCACCGTGCCGCTGGGATTGAACCCGGGTCCCTGGCACTGTGAGGCAGCAATGCCACCACGCTGATATGAATTGTACATAGCTGAGGTCCCAACACTGATCCTCACAGCAGATCACTATTCATTACCAGCCAACTTCAAAATGCCTCATATATGCCACTCACTGCTCTCTATCTGTGGGCAGCATGGTGGCACAGTGGGTTAGCACTGCTGCCTCTCAGCGTCAGGGACCCGGGTTCAATCCCAGTGGCATGGTGACTCAGTGGGTTAGCACTGCTGCCTCACAATGCCAGAGACCCGGGTTCAATCCCAGCGGCACGGTGACACAGTGGGTTAGCACTGCTGCCTCACAGTGCCAGGGACCTGGGTTCAATCCCAGCAGCGCAGTGACACAGTGGGTTAGCACTGCTGCTTCACAGCGCCAGGGACCCAGGTTCGATTCCTGGCTTGAGGCACTATCTGTACACAGTCTGCACGTTCTCCCCATGTCATAAGAACATAAAAACGTAAGAAATAGGAGCAGGAGTAGGCCATCTAGCCCTTCGAGCCTGCCCCACCATTCAATAAGATCATGGCTGATCTGTCGCTACTCAGTTCCACTTTCCCGCCCTCTCCTCATAACCCTTAATCCCCTCTCTTATCAAAAACCCATCAACCCGCGTCTTAAAAATATTTAGCAAGGCAGCCTCCACCACTTCAACGGGCAGAGAATTCCAGAGATTCACCACCCTTTGAGTGAAGAAGTTCCTCCTCAACTCCGTTCTAAACCGCCCCCCTTTTATCTCGAGGCTGTGCCCCCTAGTCCTACTGTCTTTTTTGAGCGGGAAGAGTCTCTCCACCTCTATCCTATCCATCCCATTCATCATCTTATACGTCTCAATGAGATCTCCCCTCATTCTTCTAAACTCTAACGAGTACAAGCCCAGTTTATTCAGCCTCTCCTCATAGCTCAACCCCGTCAACTCCGGTATCAGCCTAGTAAACCTCCTCTGCACTCCCTCCAAAGCCAAAATATCTTTGTGCAGGTGCGGCGCCCAAAACTGCACACAGTACTCCAGCTGCAGCCTCACCAATGCCCTATACAGCTGCAGCAAGACCTCCCTACTTTTATATTCAATCCCCCTCGCTATGAAGGCCAGCATCCCATTCGCCTTCCTGACCACCTGCTGCACCTGCAAGCTGGGTTTTTGCGACTCATGCACAAGGACCCCGAGGTCCCTCTGCACCATCGCCTGCTGCAGTTTTTCGCCCCGTAAGTAATAGTCCTTCCTACCATTCTTCCTACCAAAGTGGACCACCTCACACTTGCCAATATTAAATTCCATTTGCCATTTCCTGGCCCATTCGCCCAGCCTATCTAGATCCTTCTGCAGACTCTCCACACCCTCCGCACAATTTGCCGTTCCCCCAATCTTTGTGTCATCTGCAAATTTCGACACCCTACACTCGGTTCCCTCCTCCAGATCATCTATATAAATGGTAAAAAGCTGAGGCCCCAGCACCGACCCCTGGGGCACTCCACTAGTCACCATCCGCCAATCCGAATAGCACCCGTTAACCCCCACTCTCTGCCTCCTATTTGACAACCAATCCTCTATCCACGCTAACACCCTATCCCCAATTCCACGTCCCTCGACCTTCTGCAATAACCTCTTGTGAGGTACTTTGTCAAACGCCTTCTGAAAATCTAGAAAGACCACATCCACCGGCTCTCCTCTATCCACCGCCGTAGACACATCCTCATAGAACTCCAGTAAATTTGTCAGACACGACTTCCCTTTAATGAAACTGTGCTGCGTCTGCTCTATCAAGCAATTCCCTTCAAGATGCCTCGCAATTTCCTCCTTAATGACAGATTCTAACATTTTACCTACCCACAGACGTTAAACTAACCGGCCTATAATTCCCCACCTTTTGCCTGGCACCCTTCTTAAACAACGGCGTAACATTAGCCGCTGCGTGGGTTTCCTCCAGGTGCTCTGGTTTCCTCCCACAGTCTGAAAGACATGCTGGTTAGGTGCATTGGGCCGTGCTGAATTTCCCTCAGTGTAACCTGAACAGGCAATGGAGTGTGGCGACTAGGGGACTTTCACAGTAACTTTATTGCAGTGTTACTTGTGACACTGATAAATAAACTTAAAGTTAACCAATTGTCTAACCATGCTAATATCCTCTCCCCATCATTAGCCCTTACCTTGCCTTTTGACCCTTTTGCGTGGTACCTTCTCCAATGCCTTTTGAAAATCGAAGTATACTACATCTACCAATTTCCCTTTATCTACCCTAATAGTCACATCCTCAAAAGACTCCAATAAATTTGTCAAACACGATTTCCCTTTTGAATAAACCACATCAACTTGTTCTAATCAATAGGCTAGAATCACTTGTTCCTTAACAGTAGATCACCAACATTTTCCCAACAGCTAACTTTTTAGAATTCTTTTGTGTGATGTTAACGTGGCTGGCTGGGCCAGCATTTATTGCCCATCCCTAATGGCCCCTCAAGGGGCATTTAAGAATCAGCCAGACCGGGTAAAGATGGCAGATTCCCTTACCTAAAGAAGATCCAGATGGGCTTTTGTGACAATGCTTTCATGGTCATCGTTATACTGTCAATTCCAGATTTTTATTGAATTGAAATTTCACCATCTGCCTTGGTGGGATTCAAATCCAGGTCCCCAGAGTCCGCAGGGTCACTGGATTCCCAGTTCAGTGAAATACCACCACATCACTGCCCACCCTACGCCACTGGACTATAGGTCATGGTTTTCTCTCTCCTTCCTTTCTTGAAAAGCAGAGTAACATCTGCCAACTTCCAATCCAGTTGAGTGTTCCCAACTAAGAATAATTTTAGAAAATCATAACTCGTGCATCCATCGGAACATTGGAATTAGGAACAGAAGTTGGCAAATTCAGCCCTTCGAGTCTGCTCTGCCGTTCAATCAAATCCTGGCTGATCTCTCCCTGGTCTCAAATCCACCTTCCCACCTGTTCCTCATATCCCTTTAACCTGTTTCCTATCAAAAATATATCCATCTCCTCGAACCCATTCAATGATTCTGACTCCACCGCGCTCTGGGGCAGCAAGTTCCACAAATTCACCACCCTCTGTGAGAGGTGGTTCCTCCTCCTCTCGTTCTAAACTTATCGCCTGTCAACCCATATGACCTCATGTTCGAGACTGCCCCACAAGGGGAAACATTTGGTCTACGCTGACTCTATCGATCCCTTTTAGTGTTATATACACCTAGATCAGATCCCACCCAATCCTTCTAAACTCCAGCGAGTACAAGCTCCAAATTGTTTAAATCTCCTCATGCATCAACCCTTTCATCCCTGGAATCAATCTCTGCAGCTATCTGTTTTCAAACCCCAGGTTACATAAGTCAAGGGAAATTGTTGGATTTTAGGGCTGAAAGATTCTCCAATGCTTTATGTCTGCTGATATCATTTACTCTAATTTCCTCACTCTTTTATTCTGAGTCTAAGCTCATGTATCAACCAACTCAAGAACAGCTTCTTCCCTGCCGCTGTTAGACTTTTGTATGGACCTATCATGTATTAAGGTAATCTTTCTTTATACACTAGCTATGATAGGTTTGGGGGAGTGATCTTACAGATGTCTATAAAATAATGAGGGGCATAGATCAACTAGAGAGTCAACATCTTTTCTCAAAGTAAGAAGTTTCACAACAATAGGTTAAAGTCTAACAGGTTTATTTGGCGGCACGAGCTTTCAGAGCTTGTGCTACCTGTTAGACTTTAACCTGGTGTTGTGAGACTTCCTACTCTGTGCACCCCAGTCCAATGCCGGTATCTCCACCTCATCTTTCCCCAAAGGTAGGGGAGTCTAAAACTAGAGGGCATAGGTTTAAGGTGAGAGGGGAGAGATTCAGAAGTTTCCAGAGGGGCAATTTTTTCACACATAGGGGAGGGTGCTGACTATCTAGAATGAACTGCCAGAAGTAGTAATAGAGGCAGGTACAATTTTGTCCTTTAAAAAGCATTTAGACAGTTAAATGAGTAAGATGGGTATAGAGGGATATGAGCAAAACGCAGGCAATTGGGACCAGCTTGGTGGTAAAAACAAGGCGACATGGACAAATTGGGCCGAAGGGCCTGTTGCCATGCTGTGAACCTCTATAGCTCCATAACTGTAACACTATCTTCTGCACTCTCTCCTTTCCTTCTCTATGAATGTATGTTTTGTCAGTACAGCACGCAATAAATAATACTTTTCACTGTACACCAATACATGTGACAATAATAAATCAAATAAAATCTATGCTATTAGCTATTTCTGCTCTGAAATTTGCACTTCCTACTGCGAAGACAGAAAAATTATTCCTTCAATGCCTCTGCCACTTCCTCATTCGCCACTGTAACTTCTCCTGTCTTTAATTTTAAGGGACCAACGTTTACTTGAGCTACTCCCTTCCTTTCAATATTCTCATGAAAGCTCTGACTATCTGTTTTTACATTTCTGGCGAGTTCACTCTCATTCAATTTTTCTTCCTTGTCCATCAACATTTTTGTGGATCGTTGCTTGTTTCCAGACTCCCTAGACTCAGTGGGGAGGCGATAGCTTAGTGGTATTATTGCTAGACTATTAATTCAGAAACTCAACTAATGTTTCTGGGGGACCCAGGGTTCGAATCCCGCAGATGGTGGAATTTGAATTCAATAAAAATATATCTGGAATTAAGAATCTACTGACGACCCATTGTCGGAAAAGCCCATCTGATTCCCTTTAGGGAAGGAAATCCGCTGCCCTTACCCGATCTGGCCTACATGCGACTCCAGAGCCACAGCAACGTGGTTGACTCTCAACTGCCCTCCAAGGGCAACTAGGGATGGGTAATAAATGCTGGCCCAGCTAGTGATGCCCATGGCCCAGGAATGAATTTAAAAAAGATTAGCTTATAAGCCTCTTCTTCCACTCCAGCACCATTCTTAACTTCCCGAGTAAGCCACGGATGCATCCTTCCTGCTGTTCTTCGATGGAATGTAATTTTGTGGAACATTTTGAATGTTTAGTTACACCCATACCAATTAGTCTCTTTACCAAAAGGTGAGAGATGGATTTCCCCTGGGTGGAAGGTCTACAAAACATGGTCACAGTCACAAAGGAAGGGGTCAACCATCTAGGAATGAGGGGTTTTTTTTCATTGAAAACAGTTGGAATCTTTTCCCCAAAAAGCTGCAGGTACTCGGATGTTGAGCAACTTGGACAACTGTGGAGATATCTTTAAACTCAACATGAATCGAGTGGGCAGAAATGAGGCAGAAGTCCGACCCTGGTCTTGCAGAGTGGTGCAGCATGCTCGATGGGTCAAATGGCCTATTCCTGCTCCGAATGAGGGTATGTGGCACATTACAGGGTGAGTTACTACAGCATACACAGGACCAGCAAGGAGAATGCACACAGGGAAAGGGGGAGTGTGGGAACTCATTCCAACATCTGTATTCAAAAGGACACACTCAACGTGCATCACACAACGGTCATTTATTCGGTATTTAGACGAACAGAAGTTAATGGAAAAATGACAACACACAAGGAGGACATAGGCTTTCCCGCAGAAGGTGGAGTACATGTGAAGGTCAGAGCGTCAGTCGCAGAGAGTAATGTATTTTCCAATCTATGTAATTCCAAGGGATTCCAAGGTCAGGCACAGCATGGGATTACAGAGTAAAGCTCCGTCTACACTGTCCCCATCAAACACTTCCAGGACACGCACAGCACGGGGTTAGATACAGGGTAAAGCTCCCTCTACTCTGTCCCGCCATCAAACACTCCCAGGACAGGTACAGCACGGGGTTAGATACAGAGTAAAGCTCCCTCCACACTCCCCATCAAACACTCCCAGGACAGGTACAGCACGGGGTTAGATACAGAATAAAGCTCCCTCTACTCTGTCCCCTATCAAACACTCCCAGGACAGGTACAGCACGGGGTTAGATACAGAGTAAAGCTCCCTCTACACTATCCCCATCAAACACTCCCAGGACAGGTACAGCATGGGGTTAGATACAGAGTAAAGCTCCCTCTCCACTGTCCCCTATCAAACACTCCTAGGGCAGGTACAGCACGGGGTTAGATACAGAGTAAAGCTCCCTCTACACCGTCCCCCATCAAACACTCCCAGGACAGGCACAGCACGGGGTTAGATACAGAGTAAAGCTCCCTCTCCACTGTCCCCTATCAAACACTCCTAGGGCAGGTATAGCGTGGGGTTAGATACAGAGTAAAGCTCCCTTTACACTGTCACCCCATCAAACACTCCCAGGACAGGTACAGCACAGGGTTAGATACAGAGTAAAGCTCCCTTTACACTGTCACCCCATCAAACACTCCCAGGATAGGTACAGCAGTGAACGTATCTCAATGTGAGGCTTTCCCTGACAGAAGGGTTAAAGCAGAATGGATACACAGAGTGTGTATGGTAGGAATGATTTTGTATTCCTGCAATGCATTTAAATTCCACAGCGTGGAGTCGGAGCTCCATGTTGAGACAGAACAGCCTCCTGATTGCTGAGGAATTAGCCCAGCCAGCACCCTCTCATCTGCCAAACCAATCGCTCACACAGGCACTGTGGTTCATAGAACCCTATGTACAGAAGGAGGCCATTCAGCCCATTCGGTCTGTATGGCTACAATCCCAGTAAGAAGTCTGACAACACCAGGTTCAAGTCCAACCGATTTATTTGACAGTAAACTCACAAGCTTTTGAGGTTAACCTCTTCGTCAGGTGAATGGAGAGTTCTGGCCTCAGACAGAGCATATAAAGCACAGACAGTTTACAGATTACTGATTAGGTACTGTCAGACTTCTTACTGTGTTTATCCCAGTCCAACACCGGCATTTCCACATCACGGCTACGATCCCACCCAGACCCCATCTTCATCACCCCATGCAGTTACCCTGCTCGACCTCCTGACACGAAGGGACAATTTAGCATGGCCAATCCACCTAACCTGCACATCTGTGGATACTAAGGGGCAATTTAACATGGCCAATCCACCTAACCTGCACATCTGCGGACTGTGGGAGAAATTCAGAGCACCTGGAGGAAACCCACGCAGACATGGGGAGAACGTGCAGTCCCCACACACAGTGACCCAAGCCAGGAATTGAACCCGGGTCCCTGATGCTGTGAGGCAGCAGTGCTAACCTCTGTACCACCAGTGTTAAAGGCCTTCTGGACACACTGACTCCACTCACAAGCCCATTAACCCGAATGATCTACACTGCAGCACCCAATTGCTGTGGCAACACGCTGGCTTTACTCTGCCAGCTCCGAGTGGGGTCCACATCACCAACCCCACAATCCAACACTTAGGTCAGGCTTCTACTCAGAGGTCAGGCCTATGGTGAATATGTAGCAGTGAGATTGGGATTCATGGGATGGAGTGAGAGGTGAGGCCAAGGTTCAGGCTGAGGGCGAGGCTTGGGGGTGAGGTTGGATTCTGCATGAGGTCAGGATTCAGGGTGATGTTGGGGTTCAGAGTTGAGGCCAGGGAGGGTCGAGATCAGGGTTATGCTAATGTCAGGTTTGCGGTTGGGTCATTGTTACAGTGGCTTTGGGTTTTATGGTTGAGGTTGGGGTTCAGGATGAGGTCAGGGGTTAGGGTTGAGGTCATTGGTAGGCTGAGGTCAGTGTTACAATGAGGTTGAGGTTAGGATTGAAGTCAGGGAGAATGGGTTGGGGTTAGAGGTCAGGGTTGGGGGTGAGAGGTCAGGGTGAATGGGTTGGGGTTGGAGGTCAGGGTTGGGTGAGATCTGGGTGAATGGGGTGGGCTGAGAGGTCAGATTTGGGGTTAGAGGTCAGGGTGAATGGGCTGATGTTAGAGGTCAGGGTTCAGAGTGAGAGGTCAGAGTGAATGGGTTGGGATTAGAGGTCAGGGTTCAGGGTGAGAGGTCAGAGTGAATGGGTTGGGGTTAGAGGTCAGGGTTGGAGGTGCGGGGTCATGGTGAATGGGTTGGGGTTAGAGGTCAGGGTTGGGGGTGAGAGGTCAGGGTTTAGGATGAATGCATCAAAAGCCACGGGTGCTAAAATCAGCAGAAAAGTGGGAATCTCCAACGTAAAGGAGGGAACGCAATCACTGACTGGAGATATGGAAAGGGGTCAGGTTTGTATGTCTGGGGTGGGGTGGGGTGAGGGGTGGTAAATATCTCAGGGGGTGCCGATCAAACCCTCAGCATCTGCACCGCACAAGACCAAATCCATCAAACAATGATATGTGCTGTTCACTGATTGTACATCACAAACAGGAAGAGCCACAGACAGACACACACCACAACGACAAGTAACCATCAAGAATTCAAACTAGTTGGAAAACAGCACCAAAAGAATGAGCAGCTTGCGACGTTCTGCTCCCTCTGGCTCAGTAACTAATGCGAAGGGTGAACTATTGGAGAACCGGAAGACCTATCTCTGGGTTTTCAGATACTCAGTACAGGGAGAGCTCTGGCCAGCAGGAAGGTGCGAGTGTTGAACTGAGGGGAGCGGCTCACAGCTCACACTTCACTACAGGCCCTGGGCGTTGCCAAGATTCCTCGGTCGTTGCCCAGTCAGTGCCAGTGTGTGGAAACGGGGCCAAGGCGAACCCACAGGAGGAAGCTCAATGCACCTGGGATGTATCCCGGCTCACACCGATGTGGAGATGTTGGCGTTTACCCTGGCTCACAACAGTTAAATTTTATAAATGAGCCTCAGGCATGGAATAGAATCCTTACAGTGCAGAAAGGGGCCATTCGGCCCATCGAGTCTCCAATAGAGCATCTTACCTGAATCCTTTCCCTACAACCCTACTATTAATCCCACTAAATGCCCTAACCTGCAGATCTCTGGACACAAAGGGACAATTTAACATGGCCAATCCACCGAACCTGCACATCTTTGGACACTAAGGGGCAATTTAGCATGGCCAATCCACCTAACCTACACATCTTTGGACACAAAGAGGCAATTTAGTGTGGCCAATCCACCTAACCTGCACATCCTTGGAGTATGGGAGAAACCAGAGGAAACCCATTCAGACACAGGGAGAACGTGCAACTGCAAACAGACAGCGACCCAAACTGGGAATTGAATCTGGGTCCTTGGCGCTGTGAGGCTACAGTGCAAATCACTGTGCATGCTAGGTAGAGCTTTAAAGGAGGTGGAGGTGGTGGGTGGAGGAGGAAGCGGGAAGGGAGAGATTGGGGAGAAGAGTATGAGAAGGCACTGAGAGTTTGCAGAGAGACGCATTACTGCAGTTATAGAAAGGGCTCCTAGGTTCCAGAACGAGAAAGCATTGCCTTGTAGGGAGGTTGCAGAGTGCCAGGAAGGAGGGGTTAGGGCGGGGAACAGAGAATAAAACTTCAATCAATACATTTCACACTGAGAGCGGGTAGTACCTTCATTGGCGAGATATGTGAATGCGAGACATAACCATGAACATTCTCGATTTGAGACAGATTCTTCTCTGAAACGTGGACAAGCTCTGGCCCCTTCATCTGATTGGGTAGGTGCGCTGGACTGTGCTCCAAGGGCGGAGTATCTTCATCCTGGTACCGATATTTCTGCGCACAAAGACCGAATAAGATTAAAATCTAGTCAGCCAAATTCTCATCAAAACAAAAATACCATTCAAAATCCCCACCAGTACTGTACCCCAGTGTTAAGAACATAAGAACGTAAGAAATAGGAGCAGGAGTAGGCCAACTAGCCCTTTGAGCCTGCCCCGCCATTCAATAAGATCATGGCTGATCTGTCGTGGCTCAGTTCCACATTCCCGCCCTCTCCCCATAACCCTTAATCCCCTCTCTTATCAAAAACCCATCAATCTGCGTCTTAAAAATATTTAGCGAGGTAGCCTCCACCAACTTCAATGGGCAGAGAATTCCAGAGATTCACCACCCTTTGAGTGAAGAAGTTCCTCCTCAACTCTGTTCTAAACCACCCCCCCCTTTATCTTGAAGGCTGTGCCCCCTAGTCCTACTATCCTTTCTGAGCGGGAAGAGTCTCTCCACCTCTATACTATCCATCCCATTCATCATCTTATACGTCACAATGAGATCTCCCCTCATTCTTCTAAACTCTAACGAGTACAAGCCTAATTTATTCAGCCTCTCCTCATAGCTCAACCCCCTCAACTCCGGCATCATCCTAGTAAACCTCCTCTGCACTCCCTCCAAGGCCAAAATGTCCTTGCGTAAGTACGGCGCCTAAAACTGCACACAGTACTCCAGCTGCGGCCTCACCAATGCCCTATACAACCGCAGCAAGACCTCCCTACTTTTATATTCAATCCCCCTCGCAACGAAGGCCAGCATCCCATTTGCCTTCCTGACCACCTGCTGCACCTGCAAGCTGGGTTTTTGCGACTCATGCACAAGGATCCCGAGGTCCCTCAGTTAAACAGTGACAGACCTGTCCCCACGAGTACTGTACCCCAGTGTTATACAGCAACAGACCTGTCCCCACCAGTACTGTACCCCAGTGTTTAACAGCGACAGATGAAAATGACCAGTACTGTACCCCAGTGATATACAGTGACAGACCCGTCCCCACCAGTACTGTACCCCAGTGTTATACAGCAACAGACCCGTCCCCACCAATACTGTACCCCACTGTTACACAGCGACAGTCCAGTCCCCACCAGTACTGTACCCCAGTGTTATACAGTGACAGGCCCGTCCCCACCAGTACTGTAACCCAGTGTAATACAGACAGACTTGTCCCCAACAGTACTATACAGTGTGATACAGCGACAGACCCGTCCTCACCAGTACTGTACCCCAGTGTTATACAGAGACAGATCCATCCCCACCAGTACTGTACCCCAGTGTTATACAGTGACAGACCCGTCCCCACCAGTACTGTACCCCAGTGTTATACAGCGACAGACCCGTCCCCACCAGTAGTGTACCCCAGTGTCATACAGCGACAGACCCGTCCCCACCAGTACTGTACCCCAGTGTTATACAGTGACAGACACGTCCCCACCAGTACTGTACCCCAGTGTTACACAGTGGCAGACCCATCCCACCAGTAGTGTATCCCAGTGTTACACAGTGACAGACACGTCCCCAACCAGTACTGTACCCCAGTGTTACACAGTGACAGACCCGTCCCCACCAGTACTGTACCCCAGTGTTACACAGTGACAGACCCGTCCCCACCAGTACTGTACCCCAGTGTTACACAGTGACAGACCTGTCCCCACCAGTACTGTACCACAGTGTTACGGAGACCCATCCCCACCAGACTGTACCCCAGTGTTATACAGTGACAGACCCATCCCCACCAGTACTGTACCCCAGTGTCATACAGTGACAGACCCGTCCCCACCAGTACTGTACCCCAGTGTTATACAGTGACGGACCCATCCCCACCAGTACTGTACCCCAGTGTCATACAGTGACAGACCCGTCCCCACCAGTACTGTACCCCAGTGTTATACAGTGACGGACCCATCCCTACCAATACTCTACCCCAGTGTTATACAGCAACAGACCCATCCTCACCAGAAATGTATCCCAGTGTTATACAGTGACAGACCCGTCCCCACCAGTACTGTACCCCAGTGTTACACAGTGACAGACCTGTCCCCACCAGTATTGTACCACAGTGTTACAGAGACCCATCCCCACCAGTACTGTACCCCAGTGTTATACAGTGACAGACCAATCCCCACCAGTACTGTACCCCAGTGTCATACAGTGACAGACCCGTCCCCACCAGTACTGTACCCCAGTGTTATACAGTGACGGACCCGTCCCTACCAATACTCTACCCCAGTGTTATACAGCAACAGACCCATCCTCACCAGAAATGTATCCCAGTGTTATACAGTGACAGACCTGTCCCCACCAGTACTGTACCCCAGTGTTATACAGCGACAGACCCGTCCCCACCAGTACTGTACCCTAGTGTTATACAGTGACAGACACGTCCCCACCTGTACTGTACCCCAGTGTTATACAGTGACAGACCCATCCCCACCAGTACTGTACCCCACTATTACACAGAGACCTGTCCCCACCAGTACTGTACCCCAGTGTTATAGTGACAAACCCGTCCCTACCAGTACTGTACCCCAATGTTATACAGCGACAGACCTGTCCCCACCAGTACTGTACCCCAGTGTAATACAGAGACAGACTTGTCCCCAACAGTATTATACAGTGTGATACAGCGACAGATCCATCCCCACCAGGACTGTACCAGAGTGTTATACAGTGACAGACCCATCCCCACCAGTACTGTACCCCAGTGTTATACAGCGACAGACCCGTCCCCACCAGTACTGTACCCGAGTGTTATACACTGACGGACCCGTCCCCACCAGTACCATACCCCAATGTTATACAGCAACAGACCATCCCCACCAATACTGTACCCCAATACAGTCTGTTGGTTATCCACCAACAGACCCAACCCTACCAGTACCAATCTGTGGACTGATTTATTATTCACATGTACAGTGAAAAGTATTGTTTCCTGCATGCTTTACAGACAAAGATACCATTCATAGAGAAGGAAAGGAGAGCGTACAGAATGCAGTGTTACAGTCACAGCTCGGGTGCAGAGAAAGATCAACTTAGTGCAAGGTAGGTCCATTCAAAACTCTGATGGCAGCAGGGAAGAAGTTGTTCTTGAATCGATTGGTATCTGACCTCAGACTTTTGTATCTTTTTCCCAATGGAAGAAGGTGGAAGACAGAACGTCTGGAGTGTGTGGGGTCCTTGATTATGCCGGCTGCTTTGCTGAGGCAGCGGAAAGAGTAGACAGAATCAATGGAAGGGAGGCTGGTTTGCGTGGTGGATTGGGCTACATTCACGATCCTTTGTAGTTTTTTGCGGTCTTGGGCAGAGCAGGAGCCATACCAACCTGTGATACAACCAGAAATAATGCTTTTTATGGTGCACCTGTAAAAGTTGGTGAGAGTCACAGCTGACATGAAAAATTTCCTTAGTCTTCTGAGCAAGTAGAGGTGTTGGTGGGCTTTCTTAACTGTAGTGTCGGCATGGGGGGACCAGGACAGGTTGTTGGTGATCTGGACACCTAAAAACTTGAAGCTCTCAACCATTTCTACTTCGTCCCCATTGACATAGACAGGGGCATGTTCTCCTTTACACTTCCTGAAGTCGATGACTATCTCCTTTGCTTTGTTGACACTGAGGGAGAGATTACTGTTGCCGCACCGTTCACCAGATTGAAGGTGAAGAGGTCTCATGAGTCCACTGAGTGGTCCAGAATAGGAGGAGGTGCTCGGGTACTAAACAGCAGGTTGCCAGAGACGGAGAATCACTCGGCAAGGAATTAAAAGGGAGGAAGTGAATGAACATTAACGGAAAAGGGAGGTTTGCTTTGTGCAGAGCTGAAGATTGGAGAACAGATATTCAATCCAGACCAAACAGAGAGGGACACTCACTGCAAGCTCAATGACATTGTAATCTGTCACAGGAAACAAGCGAACGCTGGCTTGCTTCCCTGTACGAGGCAGCAGAGAGCTAAGCAAAATATCATTCCCCATGACGGATGCAATTCTCTTCCGTTCGGATAAACTCTTGTGAGGGAAGCTCATTTGCCTTCAAGTCAGGCAATCCAAACATACTTCAGGCTAATAAAACCATGTCGGTGCTGAGGCAGAGCCGCGCACTGTCAGAGGGTCAGTGCTGAGGGAGCGGCGCACTGTCAGAGGGTCAGTGCTGAGGGAGCGGCGCACTGTCAGAGGGTCAGTGCTGAGGGAGCGGCGCACTGTCAGAGGGTCAGTGCTGAGGGAGCGGCGCACTGTCAGAGGGTCAGTGCTGAGGGAGCGGCGCACTGTCAGAGGGTCAGTGCTGAGGGAGCGGCGCACTGTCAGAGGGTCAGTGTTGAGGGAGCGGCGCACTGTCAGAGGGTCAGTGCTGAGGGAGCGGCGCACTGTCAGAGGGTCAGTGCTGAGGGAGCGGCGCACTGTCAGAGGGTCAGTGCTGAGGGAGCGGCGCACTGTCAGAGGGTCAGTGCTGAGGGAGCGGCGCACTGTCAGAGGGTCAGTGTTGAGGGAGCGGCGCACTGTCAGAGGGTCAGTGCTGAGGCAGCGGCACACTGTCAGAGGGTCAGTGCTGAGGCAGCACCGCACTGTCAGAGGGTCAGTGCTGAGGCAGCTCCGCACTGTCAGAGAGTCAGTGCTGAGGCAGCGCCGCACTGTCAGAGGGTCAGTGCTGAGGAAAACATACAATCAGAGCTGGCAGACTCAGTTGAGAAGATAAATCCAGGTTACAGCTTCCCACAGCGACAACAGAATATCTCACAGTCACTACTGGTAGAACAGAGGTACTGTTGTCCCTGGGGTACTGGATGGTAATTATACCTTCTCAAACAGATACACTGATCATTATTGCATTCTGGCTGGCCAGAGCATGCTGTGCACATTTCAGCCAGTCCCTTTCCTACATTACAAAGGTGATTGCAACTTGGAAATGAGTTGGGTAAAGTACCCTGAAAACCAATCTGTATCTAACCCCGTGCTGTACCTGTCCTGGGATGAGGGACAGTTTAGAGGGAGCTTGACTCTGTATCTAACCCCGTGGTGTACCTGTCCTGGGAGTGTTTGATGGGGACAGTGTAGAGGGAGCTTTACTCTGTATCTAACCCTGTGCTGTACCTGTCCTGGGAGTGTTTGATGGGGGGATAGTGTAGAGGGAGCTTTACTCTGTATCTAACCCTGTGCTGTACCTGTCCTGGGAGTGTTTGATGGGGGGACAGTGTAGAGGGAGCTTTACTCTGTATCTAACTCCATGCTGTGCCTGTCCTGGGAGTGTTTGATGGGGACAGTGTGGTGGAAATTTTATTTGGTTTCGCTAAAACCTGCCCACCCACCGAAATGGTAGTAAATAAATTGCTGTTGTATGGGAATGTCGCACGGTCCGTGAATCCAGTTGAGGTCTCCAGGCTCATGGTTTTTATTTTTAGGTACTGTGGGTTCAGAGAGGAATCAACATTTAAACTGAGGAAGTGCTAACTATTTGTAATGTCAAGCAACACAGCACCTAGCAACGGCCTCCCACGTCCCCGGTGAACTGGTGCTCTGATGGATCTTGGGTCTCTCCAGCTCTCCGTGATGTGCGGAGGAGAGAGGGGGAGTGGGAGGAGGAGGAGGGAAGCCAATTGACTGACTCAATTTGCTCACGGAGAGTTTGCAGTCGTGACGCCAGCAGAGCGAGCAGGGATCACTGCTCCTTTACAGGGAGCAAGTGGCCTGCAGGGATCCGGGAACGCGCAGGGAGCAGGGATCCGGGAACGGAGCAATCGCAGCTGCAGTTTTGCTCAGAAAACTAAGGAAATTTGGCATATCCATATCAACGGGGACGGAGTGGAAATGATCGAGAGTTTCAAGCTTCTACATGTCCAGATCTCCAACAACCTGTCCTGGTTCCCCTACACCAACAATATAGTTAAGAAAGCCCAACAACACCTCTACTTTCTCAGAAGACTAAGGAAATTTGGCATGTTAGCTACAACTCTCATCAACTTTTACAGATGCACCATAGAAAGCATTCTTTCTGATTGTATCACAGCTTGGTATGGGCTCCTGCTCTGCCCAAGACCGCAAGGAACTACAAAAGGTTGTGAATGTAGCCCAATCCATCACACAAACCAGCCTCCCATTCATCGTCTCTGTCTACACTTCCCGCTGCCTCGTGGAAAAGCAGCCAGCATAATCAAGAACCCCATGCATCCCAGACATTCTCTCTTCCACCTTCTTCCATCGGGAAAAAGATACAAAAGTCTGAGGTCACGTACCAACCGACTCAGGAACAGCTTCTTCCCGGCTGCTGTCAGACTTTTGAATGGACCTACCTTGCATTAAGTTGATCTTTCTCTGCACCCTAGCTATGATTGTAACACTACATTCTGTGCTCTCTCCTTTCCTTCTCTGTGAACAGTATGCTCTGTCTGTATAGCACGCAAGGAACAGTACTTTTCACTGTAACCCAGTACATGTGACAATAATAAATCAAATCAAAATCAACTCAGTCCCACACTGTCAGGACAGGAAGCTTCACGTTACTCTCACACCACCTCAGGATGTCCCAATGGATTTCTTTGTGAATTGCCATCATTAACACAGAATATACAGCAGCCATTTTGAGCACAGTAAGATCCCACACAAAATAATGCGGTCATGAGTCAGATCCTCCCAAGGATTTTTGGTTGCTGGTCAATATTGGCCCCACAAAACGTAAAAGATAGTTATTACCACCCAGAGGAGTACAGATAGGAAACAGCTCCATGTCTCTTCAGAAAGAACCACCATCCTAACTGCGACGCTCCCTCGGCACTGACCCTTTGACAGTGTGGCGCTTCCTCGGCACTGACCCTCTGACAGTGTGGCCACCTAATCTAAATGTCTTTTGGACTATGGGAGGAAATCCACACAGACACGGGGAGAATGTGCAAACTCTGCACAGTCTGTGACCCGAGCCAGGAATCGAAGGGAGTGTGAGGGGATGAGGCAGCCTGCACAAAACCATTCGCCTTGGTTTGGAGTGAATCAGTTAGCATTAAGTTGGAGGAGAGCTTTGCCTTTAATTATCCAGCTTGGGGAGCTGTGACCAGCAGTCGGCACAGCCTGAAAGAGGCGAGGAGTGTTAATTCACCGGGTCAGTGCCTCACACTTGGTGCTCACAGAGCAGCAAGCTTCTAAAACATGAACCAAAATATCGGACCTCACATGCCATGCATTAATCACTTGGTACACAGGAGGACCTGAGGTACAAACTCACTCCCTGCTGGCTCCTAAAAAAAGGTAGCAGATGCCAAGTGGACATTCTGGCACAAGGTGCCAGTGGGACTATTCAGGCAATAGAAATGGAAAGCCACATAAGAACATAAGAAATAGGAGCAGGAGTAGGCCATCTAGCCCTTCGAGCCTTCCCCGCCATTCAATAAAATCATGGCTGATCTGAAGTGGATCAGTTCCACTTTCCCGCCTGCTCCCCATTACCCTTAATTCCCTTATCGATCAGAAATCTATCTACCCATGATTTAAACATATTCAACGAAGTAGCCTCCATTGCTTCAACGGGCAGAGAATTCCAGAGATTCACTACCCTCAGAGAAGAAGTTCCTCCTCAACTCTGTTCGAAACTGCTCCCCCCGCCCCTTATTTTGAGACTGTACCCTCTAGTTCTGGATTCCTTTCTAAGTGGAAAGAACCTCTCTACCTCTACCCTATCTAGACCCTTCATTATCTTAACGTCAATATAAGATCCCCCCTCAGTCTTCTGAACTCCGAGTACAGGTACAATCAACGCAATCTCTCCTCTTAAGCTAATCCCTTCATCTCCGGTATCAGCCTGGTGAATCTTCTATATATTCCCTCCAAGGCAAATAAGGGGACCAAAATTGCACACAGTAATCCAGTTGCGGCCTCACCAGTACCTTGTACAGTTGCAGCAAGACCTCCCTGCTTTTATATTCTATCCCCCTCGCAATAAAGGCCAACACTCCATTCGCCTTCTTGATCACCTGCTGCACCTGCAGACTGGGTTTTTGCCATTCGTGCACAAGGACCCTCAGGTCCCTCTGCACAGCATGCTGCAGCTTTTCACCATTTAAATAATATTCCATCCGACTATTATTCCTTCCAAAGTGGATAACCTCACATTTGCCAATGTTATACTCCATCAGCCAGGTCCTCGCCCACTCACTCAGCCTATCCAGATCTCTCTGCAGACTTTCCACACCCTCCACGCAATTCACTTTTCCACTCATCTTCATGTCATCAGCAAACTTTGTTACCGTACACTCAGCCTCCTCCTCCAGATCGTCAAGTTGCTGATGATATAGATATGGTGAATCACAGCATATAAACTGAGCCAGCCCTTCATAGAAACCTGACACTGCACAAGAGTCCATTCAGCTCATCGAATCTGACTGACTCCCTGACAGAGTCACTGACCCAGGCCCTCTCCTCCGCCCTATCCCCATGACCTTACACATTTACCTTGGCTAATCCCCTTAACCTGAATGTCTTTGGACACTAAGGGACAATTTAGCACAGCCAATCCACCTAACCTGCACATCTTTGGACATTAAGGGGCAATATAGCATGGCCAATCCCACCTAACCTGCACCTCTTGAGAGTGTGGGAGGAAACTGGAGCACCTGGAGGAAACCCACGCAAACACGGGGGAGAACGTGCAGACTCCACATATATGTGGCTGGATGAGTGCAGCTCCAACAACACTCAAGAAGCTCGACATTATCCAGGATAAAGCAGCCCTGCTTGATTGGCACCCCATCCACAAACACTCACTCCCTCCACCACCAATGTACAATGGGAGGAAACTGTAACGCCAGGAGGAAACCCACACTGACAAGGGGAGACAGTACAAACTTCACACGGATGTGCCTTGTGTACAATCTACAAGATGCACTGCAGCAACTCCCTTGACAGCTTCGTGACACAGTGGTTAGCGCTGCTGCCTCACAGTGCCTGGGACCCAGGTTCGATTCCTGGCTCAGGTCACTGTGTGGAGTCTGCACATTCTCCCTGTGTCTGTGTGGGTTTCCTCCGGGTGCTCTGGTTTCCTCCCACACTGCAAAGACGTGCATGCTAGGTGGATCAGCCGTGCTAAATTCTCCCTCAGTGTTACTCAAATAAACGCCGGAGTGTGGGTGACTTGGGGATTTTCACAGTAACTTCATTACAGTGTTAATGTAAGCTTACTTGCGACACTAATAAAAATTTTAAAAAGCTTCCTTCAGCACCTTCCAAACCCACAACCGCTACCATCTAGAAGGACATGGGCAGCAGATACCTGGGAACACCACTACTTGGAGGTTCCCCTCCGAGTCACCCACCCTCCTGACTTCAAAATACATCGGCCGTTCCTTCAGTGTCACAGGGTCAAAATTCTGGAATTCCCTAACAGCATTTTGGGTGTACAACATGGGAAAGCAGCAGTTCACCACCACCTTCTCGAGGGGCAATTAGAGATGGGCAATAAAAATGGGTGATAAATACTGATCTTGTAAAAACTCTCTCATCCATTCACAAGTTCATAATAGGTTCATAAGTTCATAAGATATAGAAGCAGAATGAGGCCATTTGGCCCATCGAGTCCACTCTGCCATTCGATCATGGCTGATATGCTCCTCATTCCCATGACTTCTCCCCATAACCCTTCAACCCCCTCATTCCCAATTAAAAATCTGTCCAACTCCTCCTTAAATTCACTCACTATCCCGTCACCCACCACACTTTGGGGCAGCGAATTCCACAGATTCACAACCCTTTGGGAGAAGTAGTTTCTCCTCCAACTCGGTTTTAAATTTGCTGTCCCTTCACCTCAGACTGTGACCTCTCATCCTAGAATGCCCCACAAGAGGAAGAATCCGCTCCATTTGATCTCCCCTCATTCTTCTCAATTCCAGACAGCATTGGCCTAAACTGTTCAATCTCTCTTCACACGACAAACCCCTCATCTCTGGAATCAACCTAGTGAACCTCCTCTGAACTGCCTCCATCCTTCCTCAAATAATGGGACCCAAACAGTGCACAATACTCCGGGGGTGGTCTCACCAATGCCTTGAAGGGTTGCAACAACACTTCCTTACTTTAATATTCTATTCCTAGCTATAAATGCTAACAAGTTAAAACAGAGGGTTTTAAAATGCTTTTGTAGAAGCCACTCCTGATGAGTTGCAGAGTAAAGACATCTGTAGATTTTCTGAAGAATATCACTGACAAGAAACTCACCTTGGCCGCTTCAAGGTTCAATGTCACATTTAAGCCACACTCAGTATGAGCAGCTGGGACAGATTCTCTCTGCCAGAAACTGAATACAGGAGTTGGGACATTTTGTTGAAGTTGTACAAGACATTGGTAAAGCCACACTTGGAAAACTGCGTACAATTCTGGTCACCCTATTACAGAAAGGATATTATTAAACTAGAAAGAGTGCAGAAAAGATTTACTAGGATGCTACCAGGACTTGATGGTTTGAGTTATAAGGAGGGGCTGCTGAATAGACTGGGACTTTTTTTCTCTGGAGCGTAGAAGTTTGAGGGGTGATCTTATAGAGGTCTATAAAATAATGAGGGGCACAGATCAGCTAGATAGTCAATATCTTTTCCCAAAGATAGGACAATCTAAAACTAGAGGGAGGGGAGAGATACAAAAGTGTTCAGAGGGGCAATTTTTTCACACAGAGAGTGGTGAGTGTCTGGAATAAGCTGCCAGAAGTAGTAACAGAGGTAGGTACAATTTTGTCTTTTAAAAAGCATTTTGATAGTTACATGGGTAAGATGGGTATAGAGGGATATAGGCCAAATGCGGGCAATTGGGATTAGCTTAGGAGTTTTAAAAATAAAGGGTGAGATGGACAAGTTGGGCCAAAAGGCCTGTTTTTGTGCTATAAACTCTCTGACTAATAAACCTTTAAGGTCAGATCTCTTATCTCTGAGACTCTGAACCATCTTTCTCTTAATCGTATCCCCTGGTCCATCAGCCTCACAGATAATTGAGGAACTAATTTGTTTCCCCAGCATTTAGTGGAGGGTGTGTATGTGTGCACTTACAATTAAACCTAATTAGCTGGAGTTCCAGTTGTTGCGATAATGAGAGAAGCTCCGGGATATCTGTGGACAGTGTTATTTCAAAATGAGGAGGAGGATGGTAGGACTCGAGTAAAACTCACAGAAAACACACTATTTTACAGCAAATCAGGTCTATTTAATTAGTGAACAGGGTCCACCTAAAACATGCACTGCAGCAAACAGAATCTGTTAAACTGCAGAGCACAGTAAACAATCTACAGTCTATTAAACTGTACAGTACAGCAAACAGTCTACAGAATCTATTAAACTGTAGAGTGCAGCAGTCTACAGAATCTATTAAACTGTACAGTACAGCAAACAGTCTACAAAATCTATTAAACTGTACAGTACAGCAAGCAGACTACAAAATCTTTTAACTGTACAGGGCAGCAAACAGACTACAGAGTCTATTAAACTATACAGTGCAGCAAACAGTCTACAGAATCTATTAAACTGTATGGTACAGCAAATAGTCTACAGAATCTATTAAACTGTACAGTTCAGCAAACAGTCTACAGAATCTATTAAACTGTACAGTGCAGCAGTGTACAGAATCTATTAAACTGTACACCGCAGCAAGCAGACTACAGAATCTATTAAACTGTACAGTACAGCAAACAGTCTACAGAATCTATTAAACTGTATGGTACTGCAAACAGTCTACAGAATCTATTAAACTGTACAGTACAGCAAGCAGACTACAGAACCTATTAAACTATACAGTACAGCAGTCTACAAAGTTTATTAAACTGTACAGTGCAGCAAACAGTCTACAGAATCTATTAAACTGTACAGTACAGCAAGCAGACTACATGGTCTATTTAAAAAGAGTCTCCACAAACTACAACAAATGAAGTCATTATGAAGTGCTATGAAAGGCTAGTCACGTCACATATCCATTCCAGCCTCCCACATTGCCTGGCTCCTCGACAGTTTGCCAACCGCTGAAACAGTTCCACAGCAGACACCATCTCTTCAGCCCTACACTCAACCCTGGAACACCTAGATAAGAACATAGAACATTACAGCACAAACAGGCCCTTCGGCCCTCGAGTTGCGCCGATCACATCAACCCCACCAATCTATAGACCTATCTATAACCCCCAATCCCATTAAACCCCATATACTCATCCAGAAGTCTTTTAAAAGACCCCAGCGAGTTTGCCTCCACCACCGACGACGGCAGCCGATTCCATTCACTCACCACCCTCTGAGTGAAAAACTTACCCCTAACATCACCTCTGTACTTCCGTCCCCGCACCTTAAATCTGTGTCCTCTCGTAGCGACCATTTCAACCTGGGGAAATAGCCTCTGAGAGTCCACCCTATCTATTCCTCTCAACATTTTATAAACTTCTATCAGGTCGCCTCTCAACCTTCGCCTCTCCAGGGAAAAGAGTCCCAGCTCCCTCAACCTATCTTCATAAGGCATGCCTCCCAGTCCAGGCAACATTCTTGTAAATCTCCTCTGCACCCTTTCAATAGCTTCTACGTCTTTCCTATAGTGAGGCGACCAGAACTGCGCACAGTACTCCAAATGAGGCCTGACGAGGGTCCTGTAAAGTTGCAGCATTACCTCCCGACTCCTAAACTCAATCCCTCGATTAATGAAGGCCAGTACACCATACGCCTTCTTGACCACCTCCTCCACCTGCGAGGCCGATTTAAGAGTCCTGTGAACCCGGACCCCGAGATCCTTCTGCTCTTCAACGCTACTAAGACCCCTGCCCTTAATAGTGTACTCGTTCATCCTGTTGTTCTGCCGAAATGGACGACTACACATTTATCCGCGTTGAAGTCCATCTGCCACTTCTCCGCCCATTCCTGCATCCTATCTATGTCCTGCTGCAACTTTTGACATCCTTCCAGACCATCCACAACACCGCCGACCTTCGTGTCATCAGCGAACTTGCTAACCCATCCCTCCACTTCCTCATCCAGGTCATTTATGAAAATGACAAACAGCAAGGGTCCCAGAACAGATCCCTGGGGCACCCCACTGGTGACTGACCTCCATTCCGAAAAAGACCCATCCACAACCACATCCATAACAAGGACATCGATGTCAGACTCCTATTTAATGAATCCAGCTCAGCCTTCAACACTATTATTCTCACAAATCTCACCTCCAAACTGTGTGGCCTGGGCCTCAGCATCTCCCTCTGTTACTGGATCCTGAACTTCCTACTCTATGAATGGTATGCTTTGTCTGTATAGTGTGTAAGAAACAATACTTTTTGCTGTATCTCAAAGATGTGACAATAATAAATCAAATCAAAAATTGTGCCAACTTCTCTGCAGAATAGAGTGTGGACACAAGTTCAAACGGAACTTTCAAACAGAATTGGATAAGCTTGTTTATTTATCAGTGTCACAAGTAGGGTTACATTAACACCGCAATGAAGTTATTGTAAAAATCCCCTAGTTGCCACACTCCGCCATCTGTTGGCGGAGCAAATTTCGACACCATACACTCGGTTCCCTCCTCCAGATCATCTATATAAACAGTAAATAGCTGAGGCCCCAGCACCGATCCCTGGGGCACTCCACTCGTCACCAACCGCCAATCCAAATAGTACTTATCAAGTAGATAAGGTTGTTAAGAAGGCGTACGGTGTCTTGGCTTTTATTGGTAGGGGGATTGAATTTAAGAGTCGCAGTGTCATGTTGCAACTGTACACTACTCTGGTACGGCCGCACTTGGAGTACTGTGTGCAGTTCTGGTCCCCACATTACAGGAAGGCTTTGGAGAGGGTGCAGAGGAGGTTTACTAGGATGTTGCCTGGTATGGTGGGGAGGTCCTATGAGGAGAGACTGAGGGATTTGGGGTTGTTTTCGTTGGAAAGAAGGCGGCTAAGAGGGGATCTTATTGAAACATATAAGATGATTAGAGGTTTAGATAGGGTGGACAGTGATAGCCTTTTTCCTCGGATGGAGAAAGCTAGCATGAGGGGGCATGGCTTTAAATTAAGGGGGGGTAGCTACAAGACGGATGTCAGGGGTAGGTTCTTTACCCAGCGGGTGGTGAGGGATTGGAATGCCCTGCCTGCTGCAGTTGTAAATGCTCCTAGTTTGGGGGCGTTTAAGAGATCTGTAGATAGGTTTATGGATGAAAAGGGATTGGTATAGGCTAGTGGGTCATTGTTTTTGTAACTGGTCGGCGCAACATCGTGGGCCGAAGGGCCTGTTCTGCGCTGTAATGTTCTATGTTCTATGTACTCATTGACCCCCACTCTTTGCCTCCTATTTGACAGCCAATACCCCTATCCACGCTAACACCCTACCCCCAACTCCATGCCCTCTAACCTTCTGTAATAACCTCTTGCACGGCACCTTATCAAACGCCTTCTGAAAATCAAGAAAGACCACATCCACCGGCTCCCCTCTATCCACCGCCCTAGACACATCCTCATAGAACTCCAATAAATTCATCAGACGTGACTTCCCCTTAACGAAACCGTGCTGCGTCTGCTCTATCAAACAATTCTCCTCAAGATGCCCCGCTATTTTCTCCTTGATCACGGATTCTAACATTTTCCCCTCCAGCCCCTAAATCCCCTCCCTGTCTCTGTAACCTCCTCCAACCCTGACATGCCTCCGACTGTTCGGTGCTCCTCCAATTCCAGCCTCTTGAGCACCCTCCAAATCCCATTGCTTCACCATTGGCGGCCGTGCCTTCAGCTACCTGGAGCGGGGACCCTAAGCTCGCGAATAAACCTCTCCACCCTGTTTGCTGTCTCATCTTGCAAAGTTTCCTGAATATCTGCATCTGCAACCAAAGCTTTTGACTGTACGTCCTGATGTGTCTGGTGATAGATCGCAGTGAGTTGTCAATTGCTTTTTTGCCAGGGCAGGAATGTCAAACACAAGGGAGCACCAGTTCAAGATAAGTGGGGGGGGAGAAAAGAGAAGAGAGGTTCAGTGGACATGTGCGGGAGGGGGGGGCAGGGGAGTTTTATTTACGCAGAGGGTAGTGGGGGCCTGGAATGCGCTGCCAAGTGAGGAGGTTGAGGCAGACACGATAGCCACATTTAAGACTTATCTGGGTAGATGGATGAACAGACAGGGAACAGAGGGATACTGGTGGCTGGTCTGGATAGGACAATGTGATCGTTGCAGGAGGGCCAAAGGACCTGTTCCTGTACTGTGCTGTTCTCTGCGCATGAAACCTACAATTTACGAAGGAAGGCACTATGCAAATGTTAGCAGTTATACATGGACTTCACAAAGAAAGGCACTACACAAATGCCAGCAGTTGTCGCCCGGTCCATTTGGCTGTTTCCTCCCAGAACATTGCTGGAATTAATGCTCCAGTTCCTTTTCTCAGAAGCCTCCCTATCCTTTCTCCCTGCTGCAGATTCCACCACTGCTGACATCGATTGTAAACCTGGCTCAGGGATCCAGCAAGGCAGGCCTGGGAAGAGCTGATTCAGCTCATCATTGAATGCCCTTGAGATGCCGCGCGCTATCTGATCAGCACAGCTGACACTGACTGAGTGGCTCTGGAGGGGGAGCTGGTAAATCACAGGTAATTATGTCTCAGTGCCCCTGGACCACAGTCAATTACTGATGCATCCCACAGTTCCTGGACGACATTCCCACATATATCCATATTAAGATGCCCGGACCGTTCAATTTGATTTGAGGTTCAGTAGAATTCCATCCATTGTCCTCGCTCCAATCAATTGTGGTTCGGTGGCTAGCAACTCCCACCCCGCTGTCCAAAGCTTTAAATCCCCACTCTGCAAACCTGAACTCTACATTCAGTTCCACATTCCATACAGTACTGAGGGAGTGCCTCACTGTCAGAGGGTCAGTGCTGAGGGAGCGCTGCACTGTCAGAGGGTCAGTGCCGAGGGAGCGCTGCACTGTCAGAGGGTCAGTGCCGAGGGAGCGCCGCACTGTCAGAGGGTCAGTGCCGAGGGAGCGCTGCACTGTCAGAGGGTCAGTGCCGAGGGAGTGCCGCACTGTCAGAGGGTCAGTGCTGAGGGAGTGCCGCACTGTCAGAGGGTCAGTGCTGAGGGAGCGCTGCACTGTCCTGCGGGATCATAGGAGAGATGGTCTGCTATCAAGGAGGTGGGGTTGAGGAGAGGATTGGAGGGTCTCATGTATCTAGAGTTGGACTTGAACCTATGACACTCTGATCATTGCTTTTGTCCACATCTCCCTTCCCAACCTCTGACCCTGCGCCCCCTCAGGAGTCGCTCAGGATGTGAGGAGTCAGATTGGACGGCCCCAAATTCCAATTAGCAGCCTCGCGCCGGCCTCGACTGGTAATTGTGCAAAATTGACAAGGCCACAAAAGTGGATTCTTCAATCCTGGACTGGGTCGAAGTAAAATTAAATGGGTGGAGAGATTGAAATGTGACGTTATTGATTAGGGATAGGTGATGAATTGTAATGGTCCCACAGCGATAGCTGTCTTCCTCTTACAGAAATAACCTTCACATGCGTGGCCAAGGGAACAGGCTTTCGTAGAATCACAGAGGTTTACAGCATGGAAACAGACCCTTCGGCCCAACTTGTCCATGCCATTGTTTTTTTAAACTCCTAAACTAATCCTAATTGCCTGCATTTGGCCCATATCCCTCTATACCCATCGTACCCTTAATTAATTAATGGCGCTTCTTTATGTTAGCTACCACTATGAACTAGCTTTCGCTTCAGCAAAATAAAGAGGCACTATTAATTAACAAGATGCCATTGGCCCTCATCAGCACGGCAGCTCTGAAATTCTCCAATCAAGATTCACATTCCCCTCCAACCCGATTTTCAAGTTTGCTGATGACACCACCATAGTGGGCCGGATCTCAAACAATGATGAGACAGAGAACAGGGATGAGATAGAGAATCTGGTGAACTGGTGTGGCAACAATAATCTTTCCCTCAATGTCAACTACGGAGGAGATTGTCATCAACTTCAGGAAGCGTAAAGGAGAACACACCCCTGTCTACATCAATGGGGCGAAGTAGAAATGGTCTACAGCTTCAAGTTTTTAGGTGTCCAGATCAACAACAACCTGTCCTGATCCCCCCCATGCTGACACTACAGTTAAGAAATCCCACCAACGCCTCTACTTCTTCAAAAGACTAAGGAAAATTGGCCTGTCAGCTGTGACTCTCACCACCTTTTATAGATGCACCATAGAAAGAATCCTTTGTGATTCTATCACAGCTTGGTATGGCTCCTGCTCTGCCCAAGACCACAAGGAACAACAAAAGGTTGTGAACGTAGCCCAATCCATCACAAAAACCAACCTCCCATCCATTGACTCTGTCTACACTTCCCGCTGCTTCGGCAAAACCGCCAGCACAATTAAGAACCCCACACACCCCGGACATTCTCTCTTCCATCTTCTTCCGTCGGGAAAAGATATAAAAGTCTGAGGTCACATACCAACCGACTCAAGAACAGCTTCTTTCCTGCTACTGTCAACTTCTGAATGGACCTACCTCACATAAAGTTGATGGTTCTCTACATCCTAGCTATGACTGTAACACTACATTCTGCACTCTCTCCTATCCTTCTCTACGTACGGTATGCTTTGCCTGTATAGCGCACAAGAAACAATACTTTTCCCTGTATCTCAGCACATGTGACAATAATAAATCAAATCCATGTACTCTATGAATGGTGTGCTTTGTCTGTATAGTGCACAAGAAACAATACTTTTCACTGTATTCCAGTACATGTGACAGTAATAAATCAAATCAAATTAATGAACCAACCTCATTATTAGCAGATGATGACCATGAGACCATTGCCGATTGTCACAAAAGCCCACAGGGGTTCACTGGTGAACCTTTACGGAAGGAAATCTGCCGTCACTGCCATTCACTGGTGAACTTTTACGGAAGGAAATCTGCCGTCACTGCCATTCACTGGTGAACTTTTACGGAAGGAAATTGCCGTCCTTATCCAGTCTGGCCTACACATGACTCCAAGCCACAGCAATGTAGTTGACTCGCAACTGCTTCTCTAAACAACAGAGTAAAGTTCCCTCTGCACTTTTCACCCCGCTGCTCCATCAAAGACTCCCAGGACAGGTATAGCACAGGGTTAGATACAGAATAAAGCTCCCTCTACACTGTCCCCATCAAACACTCCCAGGACAGGTACAGCACGGGGTTAGATATAGAGTAAAGCTCCCTCTACACTGTCCCCCATCAAACACTCCCAGGACAGGTACAGCACGGGGTTAGATATAGAGTAAAGCTCCCTCTACACTGTCCCCGTCAAACAATCCCAGGACAGGTACAGCACGGGAGTAGATCAGCGCCAGGGACTTGCGTTTGATTCCTGGCCTGGGTCAGTGTGTGTGGAGATCTGCACGTTCTCCCTGAGTTTCCATGAGTTCCTCCAGGTGATCTGGTTTCCTCCCACAGTCCGGAAGACATGGTGGTTAGTGTGCATTGGCCATGCTAAATTCTCCCTCAGTGTAACCCGAACAGGTGCCGGAGTGTAGCGACTAGGGGATTTTCACAGCAAATTCATTGCAGTGTTAATGTAAGCCTAGTTGTGACTCTAAGAAATGAAAGTTATACTGATTTACCTTCCAAAGCAGTGTTCAGCGGACATCAACTGATATTAATTCTGCATCTTGCAAAGTTATCCTGGTGCATCAGAGGTTGCTGGATTGATAGCCTGTATTTTCACACACAGATTCACGCTTCAAGTTTTTAGGTGTCCAGATTACCAACAACCTGACCTGAAACCCCCCATGCCGACACTATAGTTAAGAAAGCCCCACCAACACTTCTACTTTCTCAGAAGACTAAGGAAATTTGGTATGTCTGCTACAACTGTCACCAACTTTTACGGATGCACCAAAGAAAGCATTCTTTCTGGTTGTATCGCAGCTTGGTATGGGCTCCTGCTCTGCCCAAGACTGCAAGGAACTACAAAAGATCATGAATGTCGCCCAATCCATCAATAAACCAGCCTCCCATCCATTGACTCTGTCTACACTTCAAGCTGCCTCAGAGAAAAGCAGTCAGCGACCCAGATATTCTCTCTTCTACTTTCTTCCTTCAGGAAAAATATACAAAAGTCTGAGGTCACATACCAACCGACTCAAGAACAGCTTCTTCCCTGCTGCTGACAGATTTTTGAATGGACCTACTTGCATTAGGTTGATCTTTCTCTACATCCTAGCTGTGACTGTAATGCTACATTCTACACTCTCTCCTTTCCTAGTGAGCAAGAAACAATACTTTTCGGTGTCTGCTAATACATACAAAAGAACAAAGAACAACACAGCACGGGAAACAGGCCCTTCGGCCCAACGAACCCGCGCCGCCGTCCCATGGTCAGTGACCTATTCGTGATTTTAGTCTATGCCTAATGTGTGAGGATCAGGGAGGTCCAATATAGGGACAATTTGTTACCCAATCAATCAGCCTAAAAGCACATTTTTGGGATGTGGGAGGAAACCGGAGCACCCAGAGGAAACCCACGCAACCATGGGGAGAATGCACAAACTCCCACGGACACAGGCCCAAATCCATGTGTCCGCATAGCAACAGAGATAGTCTCTGAGCTGTCATGTTGCCCTCGAGATGGTCCACTGTTCCAGTACTTCAGGCAACACCACCCCCCAACCCCCTGTAGCCTCCACCTAATCCCCTATCCTCTGTGAAAAAGGGTCCACATCTCATTGTCCCTCAGACAGTGGAGGGGTCAGGTATTTTTAGAGCACTGACATTGCAGTGGCTCACAGCCACTTTGCACAGAACAGTGCAATGTCACTGCACAGCTCAGGGTTGGAGTGGAAGGGGTTCTGATATCTCTACGCTGTTCAGGGACATTGAGGGGGTGGAGGGGGGAAGGGAAGGGAAAGGAGGACAGGGAGGAGGAGGTGGGCGGTCTTCACCCACAGGAAGCAATCCCGGTTTCCTCTACAGAGGCAGCAGGGGCCTGTCGTGCAGTCCTGTTCACACTAAAGCTTCAGTGTCACCGTCAACCTTGCCTCGTTCCTGTCTTATCAAGTCTGCCACGGCACGCAATCAGGTCCACCCAACCCTCCACACGCCCGGCTGAACACTGACAAAGGTACAGAACAGCCCTCATTCTAACCCTTTACAACCTCTTCACAGGTTCAATCACTAACTGGCACAGAAGAGGCCATTCGGCCCTCTTTTGTGATCTTATCTCAAGGCAGCACTGAAAAGAGTCCTTGGAACCTCTACCCAGTTAGTCCCACTCTCCTGATTTCTCCCCCACCACCCCTGAAAATGTTCCCCCTTCAAGTATTTCTTAGAATTCTTAGGATCTCTACAGTGCAGAAGGAGGCCATTCAGCCTATCGAGACTGCACTGACCACAATCCCACCCAGGCCCTATTCCTGTAACCCCATCACATTTACCCTGCAAATCCCCCTGACACGAAGGAACAATTTAGCACAGTAAATCAACCTAACCTGCAGGTCTTTGGACACTAAGGGTCAATTTAGCCTGATGTGGAGATGCTGGTGTTGGACTGGGGTAAACACAGTAAGTAGTCCCACAACACCAGGTTAAGGTCCAACAGGTTTATTTGGTAGAAAACGCCACTAGCTTTCAGAACGCTGCCCCTTCATCAGGAGACTCACCTGACGAAGGGGCAGCCAGCGCTCCGAAAGCTAGTGGCTTTTGCTACCAAATAAACCTGTTGGACTTTAACTTGCTGTGTGAGATTTCTTGCAATTTACCACGCCCAATCCAGCTAACCTGTACATCTTTGGACTGTGGGAGGAAATCCACGCAGACACAGGGAGAATATGCAAACTCCACCAAGTAGAGTGTTCCAGGTCAGTATCAGAGTGAGGAAGGCCCTCCTCACCTTCCCCTTGCGTCTCCAAAAGCTTACTTTCTCAGAAGAAATCCTACTTTCTCAGAAAATTAAGCAAATTTGCCTTGTCCGTTCCGACTCTCACCAACTTTTACAGTTGCCCCATAGAAAGCATTCTTTCTGGTTGTATCACAGCTTGGTATGGGCTCCTGCTCTGCCCAAGATCACAAGGAACTACAAAAGGTTGTGAACATAGCTCAATCAATCACGCAAAGCAGCCTCCCATCCATTGACTCTGTCTACACTTCCCACTATCTCAGCAAAGGAGCCAGCATAATTACGGATCCCACGCACCCCGACATTCTCTCTTCCAACTTCTTCCTTCGGGAAAAAGATACAAAAGTCTGAGGTCACGTACCAACCGAGAAAAGCTTCTTCCGTGCTGCTGTCAGACTTTTAAATGGACCTACCTCGCATCAAGTTGATCTTTCTCTACACCCTAGCTATGACTGTAACACTACATTCTGCACCCTCTCCTCTCCTTCTCTGTGAACGGTATGCTTTGTCTGTATAGCGTGCAAGAAACAATACTTTTCACTGTATCCCAGTACATGTGACAATAATAAATCAAATCAAATTAAATCAAAACATAAACACAATGGCTACTAGAGCAGGTCAGAGGCTAGGAATACTGTGTCAGTAACTCACCCCCTGACTGCCCAAAGCCTATTCACCATCTCCAAGGCACAAGTCAGGAGTGTGATGGAATATTCCCGCTTGCCTGGATGGGTGCAGCTCCAACAACACACAAGAAAATCAATACCATCCAGGACAAAGCAGTCCCGCTTGATTGGACCCCATCCACAAACATTCACTCCTTCCACTGACGCTCAGCAGCAGCTGTGTGTACCATCTACAAGATGCACTGCAGCAACTCACCAAAGATGCTTATTCAGCACCTCCCAAACCCACGAACACTTCCATCTAGAAGATGGGAAGACCACCACCTGGGAAGACCACCACCTGGAGGTTCCCCTCCCAGTCACTCATCATCTTGACTGGGAAATATATCGACTGTTCCTTCACCGTCACTGGGTCAAAATCCTCGAATTCCCTCCCTAACAGCATTGTGGGTCAACGGCACATGGACTGCAGCGATTCAAGAAGGCAGCTCACCATCACCTTCTCAAGGGAAACTAGGGATGGATAATAAATGCTGACCCAGCCAGCGATGCCCATGGCCCATGAATGAATTTTAAAAATTGGACCCGCCTCTACTACTGCCTCTGGCAGCTTGTTCCAGACACTCACCACCCTCTGGGTGAAAAAATTGCCCCTCTGGACACTTTTGTATCTCTCCCCTCTCACCTTAAAACTATGCCCTCTAGTTTTAGACTCCCCTACATTTGGGGAAAGATATTGACTATCTAGCTGATCTGTGCCCCTCATTTGACAAGGTACCTCACAAGAGGTTATTGCAGAAGGTCAGGGGACAGGGAGTTGGGGGTAGGGTGTTAGCGTGGATAGAGGATTGGTTGTCAAATAGGAGGTAGAGAGTGGGGGTCAATGGGTGCTATTCGGATTGGCTGATGGTGACTAGTGGAGTGCCCCAGGAGTCAGTGCTGGGGCCTCAGCTATTTACCATTTATACAGATGATCTGGAGGAGGGAACCGAGTGTAGGGTGTCGAAATTTGCTGACGACACCAAGATTGGTGGAACGGCAAATTGTGCAGAGGGTGTGGAGAGTCTACAGAAGGATCTAAATAGGCTGGGCGAATGGGCCAGGAAATGGCAAATGGAATTTAATGTTGGCAAGTGGGAGGTGGTCCACTTTGGTAGGAATAATGGTAGGAAGGATTATTACTTACGTGGCGAAAAACTGCAGCAGGCAGCAGTGAAGAGGGACCTCGGGGTCCTTGTGCATGAGTCGCAAAAACCCAGCTTGCAGGTGGTCAGGAAGGCGAATGGGATGCTGGCCTTCATAGCGAGGGGGATTGAATATAAAAGTAGGGGGGTCTTGCTGCGGCTGTATAGGGCATTGGTGAGGCCGCAGCTGGAGTACTGTGTGCAGTTTTGGGCACCATACTTACGAAAGGATATTTTGGTCTTGGAGGGTGTGCAGAGGAGGTTTACTAGGCTGATGCCGGAGTTGAGGGGGTTGAGCTATGAGGAGAGGCTGAATAAATTAGGCTTGTACTCGTTAGAGTTTAGAAGAACGAGGGGAGATCTCATTGAGACGTATAAGATGATGAATGGGATCGATAGGATAGAGGTGGAGAGACTCTTCCCGCTCAGAAAGGATAGTAGGACTAGGGGGCACAGCCTCAAGATAAAGGGGGGGGGGGGGCGGTTTAGAACGGAGTTGAGGAGGAACTTCTTCACTCAAAGGGTGGTGAATCTCTGGAATTCTCTGCCCATTGAAGTGGTGGAGGCTACCTCGCTAAATATTTTTAAGACACGGATTGATGGGCTTTTGATAAGAGAGGGGATTAAGGGTTATGGGGAGAGGGCGGGAATGTGGAACAGAGCCACGACAGATCAGCCATGATCTTATTGAATGGCGGGGCAAGCTCGAAGGGCTAGATGGCCTACTCCTGCTCCTATTTCTTATGTTCTTATGTTCTTATGTTCTTATTATTTTATAGATCTCTATAAGATCACCCCTCAGCCTGCTACACTCCAGAGAAAAAAGTCCCAGTCTATCGAGACTCTCCTTATAACTCAAGCCATCAGGTCCCGGAAGCATCCTCATAAATCTTTTCTGTGCGCTTTCCAGTTTAATAACATCCTTTCTAATAATATTGTGACCGAACTGTACACAGTACTCCAAGTGTGGCCTTACCAATGTCTTGAGCAACTTCAACAAGATGTCCCAACCCCTGTATTCAATGTTGGAAGTGAGCCAGTGCAAAGTGCCAGAGCAATGTGAAAATGGGACACTGTCCTCCACCAGTAACCCACCTACCACCCCCTAAAAAAGAGCACCCCAATCCAGAGACTTGGGGGTCTTTTTCTGGGGTAGTAGAGGGTCAAAAGCTTCAAGGTTTTAGGTGTCCAGATCACCAACAATCTGTCCTGGCCCCCCTCCATACCAACACTATAGTTAAGAAAGCCACCAATGCCTCTCAGGAGACTAAGGAAATTTGGAATGTCAGCTATGATTCTCACCAACTTTTACAGCTGCACCATAGAAAGCATTCCTGCTCTGCCCAAGACAGTAAGGAACTAGAAAAGGTCATGAATGTAGCCCAATCCATCAACAAACCAGCTCCCATCCACTGACACAGTCGACACTTCCCGCTGTCTCGGGAATAGCAGTCAGCATAATCAAGGACCCCATGCACCCCAGACATTCTCTCTTCCACCTTCTTCTGCCGGGAAAAAGATACACAAGTCTGAGGTCACGTACCAACCTGTATGCATATCAATGGTATGCTTTATTTGTATAGTGTGCAAGAAATAATACTTTTCACTGTATCTCAGTACATGTGACAATAATAAATCAAGTCTATGTACTCTGTGAATGGTATGCTTTGTCTGTATAGCACACAAGAAACTGTACTTTTCACTGCATACTATGTGGCAATAATAAATTAAATCAAATCGAATCAAATCAAATCAAATCCTTGCTCAATAACAGGCACCCAAAATCTCTCCAGCCAGGAATCCCAAAGAAAACTCTCCAACACACATACCATCTCGACATCCACCCCAACCCCTGGAAACACAACAAAAGTCCCCAGCCTAACAGCCCCCTCTCTCTCTCTAACACACACCACCTCAACAACCACCTCTCCCCAACCACATAAAAATAGGACAGAACCCACGCACCCACTTCCTCCAGGGGCCCCAACTGACACCTTACCCCCACACCCTTTCCTCCCAACCCACCATCTCTCTCACCACTTACCTCACAGACAAAAGAACCCCCCCCCCCACATTCTCCTCCCCCACACAAACATATCCTCCCCGTCCACACAAGAGAAACCTAACACCAATAATTATTAAAAAAGGGAAAGGCTCAGGAGACAAAACGACAACAAGCCACAATCTAAGGGCAAGGCATCACAAGGAGCAGTAAGGGTTGGATGTGAGCTGAACACAATGAGGTCGAGCAAGAGGAAGAGTGGACATGTCCTCTCTCTTTCCCACCCCAAAAATCCAAGTGGAGAATCAAATAAAAACTCATCCTATACTGCAGGGACTGGCTCAGTGGGCTTTCCTCACCCTGACCCAGCTGTAGACCTAAGGTGCTGGTAGCCATTGCCCCATCATAACACACTTCCCCACATTCCAAGGCGTCATTCCAAGGGGTAAACTCATTCAGAATCACACCAAAACCCAGACATCTTATTTCCTCTCTGCGAGTGTTACAAACAAGTTTGGGGACCATTAGAATCAAGGGAGGAAGTGCTGTGGGCCATTTGGCCCATTTGCACCATGATGGTGTTCCTGCTCCACAGCTGCATCATGCCAGCCCCCTCTCCATCTTACCCTATCCTTCTACTTCTTTGCCCCCATGTATTTATCCCTGTTGAATATCTTGATACCATTCACCTCAACTGCTCCCCGTGGGAGCGAGTCCCACATTCTTCCCACTCCCCGTGCGAGCAAGTCCCACATTCTCCCTTACTCCCCGTGGGAGCAAGTCCCACATTCTCCCCACTCTCCTGTGGGAGTCAGTCCCACATTCACCCCAGATCCCCTGTGGGAGTTCGTTCCACATTCTTCCCACTCCCTGTGGGAGCAAGTACCATATTCTCCCCACTCCCCTTGGGAGCGAGTCTACATTCTCCCCATTCCCTGTGTGAGCAAGACCCACATTCTCCCCACGCCCTGTGGGAACGAGTCCCACACTCTCCCCACTCCCCGTGTGAGTGAGTCCCACATTCTCCCCACTCCCTGTGAGAGCGAGCTCCACATTTTCCCCACTCTCTGGGTAAGGATGTTTCTCCTGAATTCCCCATTGGGTTTATTAATAACTGTCTGATACTGATGACCCCTCATTCTGGTCTCGCCCACGCGAGACCGGAACACTTCTCCACTTCTATGCTCTCCTTTCTGCAGGAGAAAGTCTGAGTCTGTTCAGCTTCTCTTGACATTTCTAAGCTTGAAGCACTGTTTCAATACTTGTAAATCTCTTGTTGCAACTTACGCGAGTATCCCGCCAGCCCTTCATAACGTGGGGGCCTCAACGGTATCCAAAAACACAGTTAGCCACAGTTAGGTAACGAAAACCAAAAGCACCCAAATGCCAAGATCCATTCATTCTCGTGACTCCTGAACAATTCTGGAGTGAGAACCGCCATGAAAAACATGACCTTACACAAGTGATTACACAAGTGGCACCAACTCAATCTCAGGTCACCCTACCTTGAGCAGACGAATGTTGCCACTGTTATCTAATTCATGGAATGCTGTGAATTCAAGACAACAGTAAACCGGACCAAAACAGACTAACGTCGCTCCAGATTATGGAAGTGTCAGAAGTACATAAACCGAGGGAAAAGCTGGGCACTGGATCTTTATTCGTCCTCAGGAACCAGCCAACAGGTCCCACACTGTGTGGAGGTTTGGTGAGGTCTGCACTCATTGTGAGGTAATAGCTGGTAACCAAAACCCAATTACTTAATCAAGCTGACCGTCAACAACACTTCCCAAGATGAAATCATGTGTTAAACTCGTGGTGTTGGGTCACATGTTCTGCCCACAAGCAAATAACAGATTAGATACAGAGTAAAGCTCCCTCTACACTGTCTCCCATCAAACACTCGCAGGACAGGTACAGCATGGGGTTAGATACAGAGTAAAGTTCCCTCTACACTGTCCCCCCATCAAACACTCCCAGGACAGGTACAACACGGGGTTAGATGGAGAGTAAAGCTCCCTCTACACTGTCCCTCCATCAAACGCTCCCAGGACAGGTACAGCACGGGGTTAGATACAGAGTAAAGCTCCCTCTACACTGTCCCCCATCAAACACTCTCAGGACAAGTACAGCACGGGGTTAGATACAGAGTAAAGCTCCCTCTACACTGTATCCCATCAAACACTCCCAGGACAGGTACAGAACAGGGTTAGATACAGAGTAAAAGCTCCCTCTGCAATGTCCCTATCAAACTGCTTTAATCCAAGCTCAGATAATCCTATCTCCGTGCCAGATGAGAAGCTTTACTGCTATCGAGGCTGACACTGTCAGAGAGTGGGAGCGCGCTCTGGATACTCATGAGCAGAAGTCAGAGTTGGAAATGAACTGATTAAAAAAGCGAACCAGTCTCCCCATCCCCAATTCACCCAGGCAGCCATTTATTCACGCTCTGACACGGGGTGGGGGGATACTGTGAATTTGTTTTGTCCCTCTGTTGCCTCTCAATCAGCTGTTAAATTAAGTGGATTAATTAACTGGCTGGCATCATGCCTCTCTGCCCAGCTTCAAGGTTATTTTGGCAACGCTCGCTTTTGTCAAAAACGCAATGGGCACAAGATTCACCCAGAGACTGGATTCCCGAATTCAGACTGGCCCTCCAAGTGGATTACTGACAGAACGCCGCACTGTCAGAGGGTCAGTGCCGAGGGAGCGCCACACTGTCAGAGGGTCGGTGCCGAGGGAGCGCTGCACGGTCAGAGGTCAATGCTGAGGGAGCGCCACACTACCAGAGGGTCAGTGCTGAGGGAGTGCTGCACGTCTTTAGACACTAAGGGGCAATTTAGCATAGTCAATGCATCCTAACCAGCACATCTTTCAGAATGTGGCAGGAAACCGGAGCACCCGGAGGAAACTCACGCAGACACAGGGAGAACATGCAGACTGCGCACAGACTGTGACCCGAGGCCGGAATTGAACCTGGGTCCCTGGCGCTGTGAGGCGACAGTGCTAACCACTGTGCTGCCCCAAGGAGGTACTAACTACAAGAAATCACTGGCCCCCAACGGAGGGCAGTCAGAATTAGAGAGAATATTTCTCACAGAATGTGGAAGGTTAACAGACCAGACAAATCGCTCTGTCGCTGATACATCGACAACATCTTCCCCGTTGCTCCCTAACCGACCCTGCAGCCACGCGATCTCCAGGAAGAGGCAAGGATCTCCAATCAAGGGAAATGAAGCTGTCTGGAAAATTCTTCCCCAGCTCCCTCAAACTGTCAGAACTAGTCCAGATCAGCAGTCTGGCCCCAATTCATGGCTTTCCCACAAGGGACGACTGAGGCAGAGTGTGAAACACAAGAGCAAAAGCATTGAAACAAGATTGGTAAAGGGAGCGGACAGCAGGATCACAGGGGGAAGGGAGCGGACAGCGGGATCACAGGGGGAAGGGAGCGGACAGCGGGATCACAGGGGGAAGGGAGCGGACAGCGGGATCACGGGGGAAGGGAGCGGACAGCGGGATCACAGGGGGAAGGGAGCGGACAGCGGGATCACAGGGGGAAGGGAGCGGACAGCGGGATCACAGGGGGAAGAGAGCGGACAGCGGGATCACAGGGGGAAGGGAGCGGACAGCAGGATCACAGGGGGAAGGGAGCGGACAGCGGGATCACAGGGGGAAGGGAGCAGACAGCGGGATCACAGGGGGAAGGGAGCGGACAGCGGGATCACAGGGGGAAGGGAGCGGACAGCGGGATCACAGGGGGAAGGGAGCGGACAGCGGGATCACAGGGGGAAGGGAGCGGACAGCGGGATCACAGGGGGAAGGGAGCGGACAGCGGGATCACAGGGGGAAGGGAGCGGACAGCGGGATCACAGGGGGAAGGGAGCGGACAGCGGGATCACAGGGGGAAGGGAGCGGACAGCGGGATCACAGGGGGAAGGGAGCGGACAGCGGGATCACAGGGGGAAGGGAGCGGACAGCGGGATCACAGGGGGAAGGGAGCGGACAGCGGGATCACAGGGGGAAGGGAGCGGACAGCGGGATCACAGGGGGAAGGGAGCGGACAGTGGGATCACAGGGGGAAGGGAGCGGACAGCGGGATCACAGAGGGAAGGGAGCGGACAGCGGGATCACGGGGGAAGGGAGCGGACAGCGGGATCACAGGGGGAAGGGAGCGGACAGCGGGATCACAGGGGGAAGGGAGCGGACAGCGGGATCACGGGGGAAGGGAGCGGACAGCGGGATCACGGGGGAAGGGAGCGGACAGCGGGATCACGGGGGGAAGGGAGCAGACAGCGGGATCACAGGGGGGAAGGGAGCGGACAGCGGGATCACGGGGGGAAGGGAGCGGACAGCGGGATCACAGGGGGAAGGGAGCGGACAGCGGGATCACAGGGGGAAGGGAGCGGACAGCGGGATCACAGGGGGAAGGGAGTGGACAGCGGGATCACAGGGAGAAGGGAGCGGACAGCGGGATCACAGGGGGAAGGGAGCGGACAGCGGGATCACGGGGGAAGTGAGCGGACAGCGGGATCACGGGGGGAAGGGAACAGACAGCAGGATTAGTGGGGGAAGGAAGCAGACAGTGTGATTACAGGAGAATGGACAATTGGCCTTTGGACGGATTGAACTACAGCCTCCCTGCAGTGCAGAAGGAGGCCATTCGACCCATTGAATCTGCACCAGCTCTCTGACAGAGGATCTTACACAGGCCCAACTTCTTGCCCTTTCCCTTTGACCCCATATTTATCCCGCTAATCCCCTGAATCTACATAACTTGGACAATAAGTGACAATTTAGCATGGCTAATCCCCCTAAACTGCACATAGAACATTACAGCACAAACAGGCCCTTTGGCCCACAAGTTGCGCCGATCATATCCATACCTACCAGGCCTATCTATAACTCTCAATCCCATTACATCCTATGTACTCAACCAGAAGTCTTTTAAAAGACCCCAGTGAGTTCGCCTCTACCACCACCGACGGCAGCCGATTCCACTCACTCCCCACCCTCTGAGTGAAAAACTTACCCCTGACATCTCCTCTGTACCTATTCCCCAGTGCCTTAAACCTGTGCCCTCTCGTAGCGACCATTTCAGCCCTGGGAAATAGCCTCCGAGAATCCACCTTATCTATTCCTCTCAACATCTTACAACCCTCTATCAGGTCACTTCTCAACCTTCGTCTCTCCAGGAAGAAGAGACCTAGCTCCCTCAACCTATCCTCATAAGGCATGCCTCCCAATCTGGCAACATCCTTGTAAATCTCCTCTGCACCCTCTCAATAGCTTCCACATCCTTCTTGTAGTGAGGTGACCAGAACTGCACAAGGTACTCCAAGTGGGTCTGCCAAGGGTCTTATAAAGTTGCAGCATTACCTCCTGACTCCTAAACTCAATCCCTCAATTAATGAGGGCCAGTACACCATCCGCCTTCTTGACCACATCCTCCACTTGCAAGACCAATTTAAGAATCCTATGGACCCAGATCCCACATCTGCTGAAGTACACTTCCGCTCAGTTCAGAGGGCTGCGTTAAACATCGCACATTGAAAACACAGAGACCAAGCTGGGAGTACGCTAGACAGGCTCCGATAACAGACCAAACACAGTTTGCACATTCTCCTCAAGTCTGCATGCATTTCCTCCGGGTGCTCCGGTTTCCTCCCACAGCCCAAAGATGTGCTGGTTAGGTTGATTGGCCATGCTAAAAAATTGCCCTCAGAATCCTGAGATGTGTAGGTTAGAGGGATTAGCAGGTAGATATGGGGGCAGGGCCTAGGTGGGATTGTGGATGGGCCAAATGGCCTTTATCTGCACTGTAGGGACTCTGTGATAAGCGTGCTGCTTCTTGTCATGGACAGGCTTGTTCCTGAACACTGGAAATGGAATGGATCCCAGGACAGGAGGGGCCAGGACTAGGGAGACTGTGAGGGCATCCCTGCGGGACGCTGAGTACAGATAGAGGCATCTTGGCCAAGTTCACTCTGGGGTCCTGGGATCACTCGAGGTGCTGCAAATCCCAGTGGTTCCCAGATATCCAAGGCGCTCCCAGAGAGGCCAGAGTCCTACAGCAAAGCCTGAACGCATTAGGGGGGCCTGGAGCGAGAGAGAGAGGGGTTCCAGCACTCCGTCAGAGTCCGACAGCAAAGCCTGTGCGTGTTAGGGGGCCTGGAGAGAGAGAGAGGTTCCAGCACTCCATCGGTGTCCTACAGCAAAGACTGCACGCGTTAGGGGGGCCTGGAGAGAGAGGGAGGTTCCAGCACTCCGCCGGAGTCCTACAACAAAGACTGCATGCGTTAGGGGGACCTGGAGAGAGAGAGGTTCCAACGCTCTGCCAACTCAACATGGCACTGGACACGAGACGATGATGGGATCGGAGAGTGTCTCTCTCTCTCTCTCACACACACACCACCACCCCCCCCCAACACAACACACCCACTCCCCAACACACACACACCCCCCACCACACACACACACACACCACCCCCAACACAAACACACACACCACCCCCAACACAAACACACACACCACCCCCAACACAAACACACACACCACCCCCAACACAAACACACACACCACCCCCAACACAAACACACACACCACCCCCCCATACACACACACACCATCCCTCCATACACACACACACACCATCCCTCCATACACACACACACACCACCCCCCCTACACACACAGACAGACACACCAGCCTCCCCAACACCCACACACACCGACACACGCACCACCACCCTCAACACACACAGACACACCCATCACCCCCCAACACACACACACACACACACACACCTCCAAGGCCCTTCCAGCCCCGATTTCTACAGTTGATCCTTAATGACTACTGGCCGTTCCCGCAGTGGTGGTGGCTGGGGGGGGGGGGGGGGAGGGAGGTGCGTTGTTGGGGGGGTACAGGAACTTTAATCTTGCCAATACAATCAAAGAGTGAAGTTACAAGAGTGGTTAATACTTCTCACATCCTAATAACCGAGACTCAAGGAGAGGGGAGGCAGAAAGACGGACAGGAATCCACCTGCTGTGGCACGATAATAATAATAACAATTTTTTTTTGATTAAATAACCACCAAGGTGTTTCTTAAATTCGGCGCTCGATCCTTGAGGGACTCACTCACCTTGCACCCAAACATGAGAGACAAAGTCTTGTTGGTACACACTACCTTGCACTGACACAAGACGGGAGAGAAACAAGTCAGTTCTTTAATTGGTGGTGACATGATACGCAGACCCATGAAAAAGATGAATAAATAATGTTCCGGGAGAGTCGAGGTGCTGATTAAACCGGATTCCCAGGCTCCCCTCCTGCCGTGACAATCTGGGTTCTGCCCTCGTTGGAAAAATCTGTGCCACTCAATTCTTCATTCGAGATGCTCTTCTCTCTCTCTCTCTCTCTCTCTTCCCCCCCTTCACAAATCACTGTCTCCTTCTCTCTCTCTCTCCTATTCCCTCATTCTGCCCGTTCCCCTGCTCACACCCCCTTGATGTAAGCCCAGGGAATTCCCAGCCAATCACAGCTCCAATGCCTCAGCCTGAGCGTTAAGAGGAGGATTTAACCAAACGGAGTGATTGTGCGGGTGGGAAGGGAGTAGCAGCTGTGGGGGGGGTGTGTGCTGGTGGGGAGAGAGAGAGAATGTGGCTGGAGGAGAGGGGGGAGGGAAGGAGAGAGAGAGAGAGATGAGGTTGCTGACTGTCAGAAGGCAGAGAGAGAATCAGTAACGCTCTCTCTCTCTCGGTCTCCATCACTGCTTCAAACAGCTGGGTTACGAACAGGGGGAGGGAGCCAGGGCTAGGTCACTGAATGATACTGCGTTGGTGTATTTAACCACACTCATGAATATTTCATAGCGGGCTCTGGCACCCGGCAGGTAGCGGCGCAGACGCTGGAGACGCCCTCCAGCGAGAGAGGCGGTCATCACCGTAACAGCGCCACCCATTACCTCTTCTCTTTCCCACACCCCCTCTCCCGCCACACACCCAGCCAAACTATTATCTGCCCCCACACTATTCCCTCTGACCATGAGTCAGGCTGAGCTACAACACCACTGCAGTGTGCTAGGTCCCAGCTTCTGTCATTCTCAACTTCCAATTTGTTTCTTTCCTCCGACGGCAGCTGGGACGGTGGACGAGCCCTCACCTACCCATCGTGAGGGGAAATGAATGCGCACTGTCAGAGGGTCAGTGCTGAGGGAGTGCCGCACTGTCAGAGGGTCAGTGCTGAGGGAGTGCTGCACTGTCAGAGGGTCAGTGCTGAGGGAGTGCTGCACTGTCAGAGGGTCAGTACTGAGGGAGTGCCGCACTGTCAGAGGGTCAGTGCTGAGGGAGTGCTGCACTGTCAGAGGGTCAGTGCTGAGGGAGTGCCGCACTGTCAGAGGGTCAGTGCTGAGGGAGTGCCGCACTGTCAGAGGGTCAGTACTGAGGGAGCGCCGCACTGTCAGAGGGTCAGTGCTGAGGGAGTGCTGCACTGTCAGAGGGTCAGTGCCGAGGGAGTGCCGCACTGTCAGAGGGTCAGTGCTGAGGGAGTGCCGCACTGTCAGAGGGTCAGTGCTGAGGGAGTGCTGCACTGTCAGAGGGTCAGTGCTGAGGGAGTGCTGCACTGTCAGAGGGTCAGTACTGAGGGAGTGCTGCACTGTCAGAGGGTCAGTACTGAGGGAGTGCTGCACTGTCAGAGGGTCAGTGCCGAGGGAGCGCCGCACTGTCAGAGGGTCAGTGCTGAGGGAGTGCTGCACTGTCAGAGGGTCAGTGCTGAGGGAGTGCTGCACTGTCAGAGGGTCAGTGCCGAGGGAGCGCCGCACTGTCAGAGGGTCAGTGCTGAGGGAGCGCCGCGCTGTCAGAGGGTCAGTGCTGAGGGTGCGCCGCACTGTCAGAGGGTCAGTGCTGAGGGAGTGCCGCACTGTCAGAGGGTCAGTGCTGAGGGAGCGCCGCACTGTCAGAGGGTCAGTACTGAGGGAGTGCCGCACTCTCAGAGGGTCAGTGCTGAGGGGGTGCTTCCATGTTCGTGGGGGTCTTTTGAAATTTTCTATTGAACCTACTTCCATCACACTTGGGTAGCATGGTAGCACAGTGATTAGCACTGCTGCTTCATAGCTCCAAACACCTGGGTTCGATTCCCGGCTTGGGTCACTGTCTGTGTGGAGTTTGCACATTCTCCTCATGTCTGCGTGGGTTTCCTCTGGGTGCTCTGGTTTCCTCCCACAGTCCAAAGATGTGCAGGTTAGGTTGATTGGCCATGCTAAAATTGCCCCGTAGTGTCCTGAAATGTGTAAATTAAGGGATTAGCAGGTAAATATGTAGGGATATGGGGGTAGGGCCTGGGTGGGATTGTAGTTGGTGCAGACTCGATGGGCTGAATGGCCTCTTTGTGCACTGTAGGGTTTCTATACTCACACTTCCAAATCATAACAACTCGCTCTGTGTAATAATTTTAATTTTTATCCATAGGATGTGGGCATCATTGGCCCATTGATGGACCATCCCTAATTGCCCTTGAACCAATTGCCTTGTGGCTATTTCAGAGTCAACTCCATTGCTGTGGGTTTGGAACCACATGGGGGCCAGAATTTGTAAAGACGGCAGATTTAGGGGGCGGTTGTTAACCAGAAGTGACTAAGAGAAGTCAACAAAATTATGAGAGGAATAGATAGGGCAGATAGTCAGAGGCTTTTTCCAGGGTGGAAAGGCCGATTACAAGAAGGCATAGGTTCAGGGTGAGAGGTGATAAATTTAGGGGAGATGTGTGGGGGATATGTTTTTCACACAGAGGGTGGTGGGTGCCTGGAACATGTTGCCAGAGGAGGTGGTGGAAGCCGGCACATTAACAATCAATGTATCCTGATAGGCACGTGAACTGGAGGTGATCAGAGGGCTAGAAATTGCATATTAGCACAGGCTGTACGATTCCCTCTTTTATGACAATGGACAAAGATTTCATGGCCATTATTCGACTTTCAACTCCAGGTGGGATTCGAACCTGGGTCCCCAAAGCATTTTTCCCTCCACTTGCCACGAGAGTTAGTCAGTCCATGGAAAGGTCTGGTGGCACAGTTCTGGAGTAAGCGTGCCTGGAAAATCCCATCCTATGTATGTAGATCACTAGTCCAGAACCACTACGCTACACTAAACCACTGTTAATAATTCTTATCTTCCTCCCCAGCTCCAACTCTGGTTCTTTTCCCGATTCTCCTCAATCTGTCTCCCCTGCTGGTTACCCACCTTCCCAAAACTGGGAATCAGTTCCTCCTTATTCAATCTACCCAAACATCTCAATTTTGAATAGCTCTGATGAATAGCACTGGTGGAACACTGGCACAGTGGTTAGCCTCACAGCGCCAAGGACCCGAGCTCAATTCCGTTCTCGGGTCACTGTCTGTGCAGAATCTGCATATTCTCCGTGTCTGCATGGATTTCCTCCGGTATTTCCTCCCATAGTCCAAATATGTGCAGGTTAGGTGGATTGGCTGTGCTAAAATTGACCCAAGCATCAGAGGGATTAGCAGGGTAAATATGTGGGGCTGCAAGAATAGGGCCTGGATGGGATTGTGGTTGGCGCAGACTTAATGGGCCAAATGGCTTCCTTCCCCACTGTAGGGATTCTATGATTTAAATGTTCTGGTCAATTTTGTTTTGGTAATTTGGGATTGATAATGAAATATCAAGTCAGATGGATCCCACTGGTGGGAAGTCAGGCTAGCCTTGGAAATTTCAGTGGTGTGTAGTATTGGCCCATTCCCCTGAGAACCTTCCCAGTGCCAGGCCCTCACTGCCCCTTCTTCAGCCTTTGTGCATTGTTACCCACTTGATACTCATCTAGAGAGGCCTGCAGAAGGCCCAAAACCTCCCTGGTGTTGCTTTGGAGACAATCCCGGCCCTGCCAGACTCGAATCGGACCCTGACATTACCAGATCTCCTGGTCTCAGCTTCCAGCCAGCGCTGAGTCACAGAGGTTGACAGCATGGAAACAGGCTCTTCGGCCCAACTTGTCCAAGCTGCCCTTTTTTTTTAAACTCAAACTAAACCCAATTTTCCCGTGTTTGGCCCATTTCCCTCTATACTCATCGTACACTTGTAACTGTCTAAATGCTTTTTAAAAGTCAAAATTGTACCCGCCTCTACTACTACCACTGGCAGCTTGTTCCGACACTCACCACCCTCTGAGTGAAAAAATTGCCCCTCTGGACATTTTTGTATCTCTCCCTTCTCACCTTAAACCGATGCTCCCTAGTTTTGGACTCCCCTACCTTTGGGAAAAGATACTGACTATCTAGCTGATCTGTGCCCCTCATTATTTTATAGACCTCTATAAGACCACCCCTCAGCCTCCTACGCTCAGAGAAAAAAGTCCCAGTCTATCCAGCCTCTCCTTATAACTCAATCCATCAAGTCCTGGTAGCGTCCTAGTATATCTTTTCTGTACTCTTTCTAGTTTAATGATATCTTTTCTATAATAGAGTGACCAGAACTGCACACAGTATTTCACTGGTTTCTCAAAGACTCAGTTCCCCACCTAGGGTTAATTTTGGGCCTTGCTTTGGGAGTTAGACCTTCACTCTCAACCCATGTAGAATCAAAACTTTATTTAAATCTCTAGGATCCTGAAGGGTATTGACAGGGTGGAGGTGGAGAGGATAGAATCCATAGGATCCTGACAGTGCAGAAGGAGGCCATTCGGTCCATCGAGTGTGTACTGACTTGCCAACAGAGTTTCTTACACAGGCCCTCTCCTTTCCCCATCCCTATAACCGTGTGCATTGACTATGGCCAATCCACCTAACCTGCACATCTTTGGACATGAAGGGGCAATTTAGCACGTCCAATCCACCTAATGTGTACATCTTTTGGAGTGTGGGAGGAAACCGGACCAGCTGGAGGAAAGACACAGGGAGAATGTGCAGACTCTGTACAGACAGTGACCCAAGGCTGGAATCAAACCTGGGTCCCTGATGCTGCTAACCACTGTGCCACTGTGCCATCCACAAGGGTGTTTCCTCTTGTCAGAGAATCTAGAACACTGTCTAAAAATAAGGGGTTGCTCATTTATGACTGAGCTAAGAATTAATTTCTCTTTTCTGAGGTTTGTGACTCTCTGGTACTCTGTTCCACAAAAGCAGAGGCTCTGAATATTTCTAAGGCAGAGCTGGATCAATTCTGGATTAGCAAGGGGGTGAAAGGATATGGGGTGAAAGGATATGGGGGTGAAAGGATATGGGGGTGAAAGGATATGGGGGTGCAGTGGGCAGCCTTGTGGGGTTGGAGTTACCAGTCAGCCCAGTCATGATCTCGAGGGACTGAGTGGCCTGCTCCTGCTTCTAATTTGTATGTTCACATGTATGTTTGCAAAGACTGAGCCTGTGAACCTTCACACCGTATTCCCTGCCCCATACTGCCACAAGTCTACAATCTCCCAGTATACCCAATGACCCTCAGAGTTACACTAAACCAGCCAACGCCTCTACTTTCTCAGAAGACGAAGGAAATTTAACATGTCAGCTACGACTCTCACCAACTTTTACAGATGCACCATGGAAAGCATTCTTTCTGATTTGTATCACAGCTTGGTATGGGCTCTTGCTCTGCCCAAGATCACAAGGAACTACAAAAGGTCATGAATGTAGCCCAATCCATCACGCAAACCAGCCTCCCATCTGTTGACTCTGTCTACACTTCCCTGCCTCGGAAAAGCAGCCAGCATAATTAAGGACCCCACACACCCTGGACATTTTCTCTTCCACCTTCTTCCATCATGAAAAAGGTACCAAGTCTGAGGTCACATACGAACCAACTCAAGAACAGCTTCTTCCCTGCTGCCTTCAGACTTTTTAATGGACCTACCTCGCATTAAGCTGATCTTTCTCTACATCCTAGCTATGACTGGAACATTACATTCTGCATTCTCTTCTTTTCTTCTCTACGAACAGTATGCTTTGTCTGTATAGTGCGCAAGAAACAATACTTTTCACTGTGTACTAATAAGTGACAATAATAAATCAAATCTATGTACTCTATGAACAGTATGCTTTGCATAACGTGTAAGAAACAATGCTTTTCACTGTATCCCAGTACATGCGACAATAATAAATCAAATCAATGTACTCCACGAACAGCATGCTTTGCAGAACGCGCAAAAAACAATACTTTTCACTGTATCCCAGTACATGACAATAAATCAAATCTGTATACTCTATGAATAGTATGCTTTGTCTGTATAGCACGCAAAGAAACTATACATTTCACTGTATCCCAGTACGTGATAATAATAAATCAAATCTATGCATTCTATGAATGGCATGCTTTGTCTGTTTCACACACAAGAGACAATACTTTTCACTGTACCCCAACACGTGACAGTAATAATTCAAATCTATGTACTCTATGAACGGTATGCTTTGTCTGTATAGGTTGCAAGAAACAATACTTTTCACTGTATCCCAGTACGTGTGACAATAATAAATCAAATCAAATTGGGAAATTGCGACCTTCTCACAATGAACGGAGATCAGTACGAGTTTCCAATTCCACATTCTCGGTATAGATAAATAAGTCACACAAATTTCCTTCAGATTCTCCACACCATTCAACAATGCACTGAGAGCCCTGTTAGTGTTTGACAGAGTTGGGGAGGGGGAGCAAGCATTTCTGAATTTAGAGAAAATGCTTGGACGCACGGTTGGATCAGTGGGAGGAGAGACAAACCAGAGAGTGTCAGGGATCACTTTCCATCCCATCTTATCGCAGACTGCACCCACCACCACCTTCTGGCTCAGAGGTGAGTGTGCCGCTTGCTGAGTGGACAAGCTCAGGCAGTGACCTGTGTTGTGCCTAGCAACGCGTAGAGGGTGGGAGGGCAGAGACTGCCACATGGCCTCACTGAGCAACAATACCAAACTGTGACAAGCTGAAATAATAACATCACTTATTATTCTCATAATGTGGATGTGCTGGCATTGCACTGGGGTAAACACAGTAAAAAGTCTGACAACACCAGGTTTTAGTCCAACCGACTTATTTGATAGTAAACGCACAAGCTTTCGGGTTAGTCCCTTCGTCAGGTGAATGGAGAGTTCTGGCCTCAGACAGAGCATATAAAGCACAGACAGTTTATAGATTATTGATTAGAGAATCAGTAATATGTAAACTGTCTGTGCTTTACATGCTCTGTCTGAGGCCAGAACTCTCCATTCACCTGACGAAAGGACTAACCCGAAAGAAAGCTTGTGCGTTTACTATCAAATAAATCGCTTGGACTAAAACCTGGTGTTGTCAGACTTTTTACTGTGATTATCCTCATAATGTGGGTATGCCGGCGTTGGACTGGCATAAACACAGTAAAAAGTCTGACAACACCAGGTTTTAGTGTGTGCTGAGTTTCAGTAGGAAGTCCATAGTGTCGCGACAAAAGCTGGGGGTTCTTTGGACAATGGGTTTCAGGATGCCCTCGACGTAGCCGGAGAGGTTCTCACACAGAGTTCCATTGCCCGATACGATGGGACGGCCAGGTGTGTTTGCCTTGTGTAACTTTGGGAGGCAGTAGAGATCTCCAATGCGGGGAGTACGTGGAATGAGAGCACGGAGGGTGCTCTGAAGGTCCGGATCAAAGGTCTTGATCAGATTGTTGAGTTGACGAGTGTGTTCTTTGGTCGGATCTGTGGGTAATTGTCTGTAGTGTTCCTCATTGTTTAGTTGTCGGTACACTTCTTTACAGTAATCCGTAACAGTAACCATCAGGAGGTGCGTTAACACCAGATTCATCAGCCGCACTCACAAGACAGCCCCGAACATCACCCAAGCACAACACCAAGCCATCCACGCTCTCAAGACAAACCGCAACATTGTCATCAAACCAGCAGACAAAGGAGGGGCCATCATCATACTGAACAGAACGGATTACTGCAAACACACCTGGCCGTCCCATCGTATCGGGCAATGGAACTCTGTGTGAGAACCTCTCCGGCTACGTCGAGGGCATCCTGAAATCCACTGTACAAAGAACCCCCAGCTTTTGTCGCGACACTACGGACATCCTACTGAAACTCAGCACACACGGAGCAGTTGAACCAGGGACACTCCTCGTCACAATGGATGTCTCAGCGCTCTACACCAACATCCCCCACAACGATGGCATTGCTGCGACTGCCTCAGTACTCAATGCTGACAACTGCCAGTTTCCAGATGCAATTTTACAACTCATCCGCTTTATCCTGGACCATAATGTCTTCACCTTCAACAACCAGTTTTTCATCCAGACACATGGAACAGCCATGGGGACCAAATTTGCACCTCAATATGCCAACATCTTCATGCACAGGTTCGAACAAAACTTCTTCACTGCACAGAATCTTCAACCGATGCTGTACACTAGATACATCAATGACATTTTCTTCCTTTGGCCTCATGGTGAACAATCACTGAAACAACTATATGATGATATCAATAAATTCCACCCCACCATCAGACTCACCATGGACTATTCCCCAGAATCAGTTGCATTCTTGGACACACGCATCTCCATTAAGGACGGTCACCTCAGCACCTCACTGTACCGCAAGCCCACAGACAATCTCACAATGCTCCACTTCTCCAGTTTCCACCCTAAACATGTTAAAGAAGCCATTCCCTATGGACAAGCCCTCCGTCTACACAGGATTTGCTCAGATGAGGAGGATCGTGACAGACACCTCCAGACCCTGAAAGATGCCCTCATAAGAACACGATATGGTGCTCGACTCATAGATCGGCAGTTCCAATGCGCCACAGCAAAAAACCGCACTGATCTCCTCAGAAGGCAAACACAGGACACAGTGGACAGAGTACCCTTCGTCGTCCAGTACTTCCCTGGAGCGGAGAAGCTACGACATCTTCTCCGGAGTCTTCAACATATCATTGATGAAGACGAACATCTCGCCAGGGCTATCCCCACACCCTCACTTCTTGCTTTCAGACAACCACACAACCTCAAACAGACCATTGTTCGCAGCAAACTACCCAGCCTTCAGGAGAACAGTGACCACAATACCACATAACCCTGCCACAGCAACCTCTGCAAGACATGCCGAATCATTGACATGGATACCATTATCACACGTGAGAATACCATCCACCAGGTACATGGTAAATACTCTTGCAACTCGGCCAAATTGTCTACCTGATACGTTGCAAGAAAGGATGTCCCGAAGCATGGTACATTGGGGAGACCATGCAGACGCTACGACAACGGATGAATGAACATTGCTCGACAGTCACCAGGCAAGACTGTTCCCTTCCTGTTGGCGAACACTTCAGTGGTCACGGGCATTCAGCCTCTGACCTTCGGGTAAGCATTCTCCAAGACGGCCTTCACGACACACGACAGCGCAGAGTCGCTGAACAGAGACTGATAGCCAAGTTCCGCACACATGAGGACGGTCTCAACAGGGATCTTGGGTTCATGTCGCACTATCTGTAACCCCCGTGACTTGCCTGGGTTTGCAAAACCTCACTTACTGTACTGTCTGGAGACAATGGGGCGGCACGGTAGCACAGTGGTTAGCACTGCTGCTTCACAGCTCCAGGGTCCTGGGTTCGATTCCCGGCTCGGGTCACTGTCTGTGTGGAGTTTGCACATTCTCCTCGTGTCTGCGTGGGTTTTCTCCGGGTGCTCCGGTTTCCTCCCACAGTCCAAAGATGTGCGGGTTAGGTTCATTGGCTATGCTAAAATTGCCCCTTAGTATCCTGGGATGTGTAGGTTAGAGGGATTAGCAGGTAAATGTGTAGGGATATGGGGATAGGGCCTGGGTGGGATTGTGGTTGGTGCAGACTCGATGGGCCGAAGGGCCTGTTTCTGCACTGTAGGGTTCTATGAAATACACATCTCTTTAAACTGTGATCAGTGCTCCTTCCACTCACATTATCAGCCACTTCAGGTCTTGAACAGCAGGTTAGGTGTAAGGATTCGTATTCTAATCAGTAATCTCTAAACTGTCTGTGCTTTATATGCTCTGTCTGAGGCCAGAACTCTTCATTCACCTGACGAAGGGGCTAACCCCGAAAGCTTGTAAGTATATTATCAAATAAATAGGTTGGACTAAAACCTGGTGTTGTCAGACTTTTTACTGTGATTATCCTCATAGTCAGAGGTTTACAGTATGGAAACAGGCCTCTCATCCAACTTGTCCATGCCACCCAGTTTTACCACTAAGCTAATCCCAATTGCCCACATTGGCCCATATCCCTCTATACCCATCTTACCCATGTAACTGTCTAAATGTTTTTTAAAAGACAAAATTGTACCCACTTCTATTACTACCTCTGGCAGCTCATTGCAGACACTCACCACCCTCTGTGTGAAAAAAATTGCCCCTGGACACTTTTGTATCTCTCCCCTCTCACCTTAAATCTATACCGTCTCGTTTTACACTTCCCTATCTTTGGGAAAAGATATTGACTATCCAACTGATCTATGCCTCTCATTATTTTATAGACCTCTATAAGATCACCCCTCAGCCTCCTATGCTCCAGAGAAAAAAGTCCCAGTCTATTCAGCCTCTCCTTATAACTCAAACCATCAAGTCCCAGTAGCAATCTAGTAAATCTTTTCTGCACTCTTTCTAGTTTAATAATATCCTTTCTATAATGGGGTAACCAGAACTGTACAAAGTATTCCAAGTGTGGCCTTACCAATGTCTTGTACAACTTCAACAAGACATCCCAACTCCTGTATTCAACATTTTGACCGATGAAACCAAGCACACTGAATGCTTTCTTCACCACCGTGTCCACCTGTGACTCCACTTTCAAGGAGCTATGAACCTGTACCCCTAGATCTCTCTGTTCTGTAACTCTCCCCAACGTCCTGCCATTAACTGAGTAAGCTTTGCCCGGTTCTGATCTATCAAAATCCATCACCTCACATTCATCTAAATTAAACTTCATCTGCCATTCATCAGCCCACTGGCCCAATTGATCAGGATCCCATTGCAATCCTAGATAACCTTGTAGATTGAACCAGGGCAGGACTTACTCAGTTAGGGGAGTCTAAAACTAGAGGGCATAGGTTTCAGGTGAGAGGAGATACAAAAATGTCCAGAGGGGCAATTTTTTTTTTTTACACAGAGGGTGGTGATTGTCTGGAACAAGCTGCCAGAGGCTGTAGTAGAGGCAGGTACAAACGAATGGTCTAGTTGGACCAATGAGCGGCACAGGCATGGAGGGCTGAAGGGCTTGTTTCCTATGCTGTACTGTTCTTTGTTCTTTTGTCTTTTAAAAAGCATTTAGACAGTTATATGGGGTATGATGGGTATAGAGGGATATGGGCCAAATATGGACAATTGGGATTAGTTTAGGGGTTTTAAGAAAAATGGGTGGCATAGACAAGTTGAGCCGAAGGGCCTGTTTCTATGCTGTAAACCTCTGTGACTCTATGACTTTATGGTATCGGTAGGAGTGACCACTGCACTGTCCTTGTGGAGCCAAGGCCCCATCTTCACTTTGAGGGTAGCCTCCATCATCTGGGCACCATGTGGGTACTAAAAGGGACAGACTTCAAGCGGATCGAGCAACTAAAGTCTGGGCATCCATGAGGCACCACAGTCAATCATCAGTAGCTGAATGGTATCCCAGAACAATCTGTAACCTCATGGACCGGCATTTCCCCCACTCTACCATTACCACCAAGCCAGGGGATTGACCCTGGTTCAATGGAGAATGTAGGAGGGCACGCCAGGAGCAACACAGGCATCCCAAAAAATGGGGCATCACCCTTTATATCATCTGGGGTGGCTCAGTGGTTAGCACCGCTGCCTCTCAGCACCAGGGACCCTGGGTTCGATTCCAGCCTCAGGTCGCTGTCTGGCTGTGCTAAATTGCCCCTTAGCGTCCAAAGATGTGTAGGTTAGGTGGATTGGCCATGCGAACTTGACCCTTAATATCAGGGGGATTAGCAGGGTAAATATGTGGTGTTACGAAGGATAGGGCCTGGGTTGGATTGTAGTCAGTGCAGCCTCGAGGGGCCGAATGGCCTACTTCGGCACTGTAGGGATTCTATGAACCTGGTGACGCTACAATATAGGATTACTTGTGCGCCAAACAGCACAAGAGCAAGTGATAAGACTGAACACAGCAGTTCCACAACAGAGAAAAGCTGTTCCCATTGCCTGATGGTTCAAGGAGGAGGGCGATTTGAGGCTCTTTGGCCAGAGATGCTGGAGGCGGAAAGATGTGAGGAGAAGAATGTACTTACACCATGCGTGTTGGTGATCTGGGGCTGCCTGATCACGAGGGTGATGGAGGTAGAGGTGGAGGTGATGAATAGTTTCAAAAGGAAATTAGATGGGTGCTCGTGGGAAGTAGACTTATTAGTCTAAATCAGAGTGGCACGGTGACACAGTGGGTTAGCACTGCTACCTCACAGCACCAGAGACCCGGGTTCAATTCCCAGCTCGGGTCACTGTGGTGTCTGCACATTCTCCCCATGTCCGCATGGGTTTCCTCCGGGTGCTCCGGTTTCCTCCCACAGTCCAAAAGGCGTGCTGGTGCTAAATTCTCCCTTGATGTTACCCGAACAGGTGCCGGAGTGTGGCCACCTGGGGATTTTCACAGTAACTTCATTGCAGTGTTAATGTAAGCCCACTTGTAAAACTAATTTTAAAAAACTTGAAACTTTACGGGGCTACAGGGGCGAGTGGGACTCACTGGATTGCTCTACGGAGGGATAGCATGGCTTCCATGGGCAGAGTGGTCCCCTCCTGTACTGTAAGTGACATTCCCTTATCTCCTCCTGTTTTGGCTAGCCCCCTGGGGTTACCACAATTCTGGTCCATCGCCTTTCGTATCAACAATTATGTTTTGGATTTTTGGGTTTGTTCTTCCGGTTCTGTATCAATCCGATCACTCAGCTCCCAGGAGCCAGGATCCAGACATCCACACACACACACACACACACACACACACACACACACTAGCCCGCCTGCCTGCACCAGTGATGGTTCATTCACTGCCAACATGCTGTGGGGTGAGGTTTGAGGCCAGGACCTCCCAAGTCAAAGGGAGAGACATTATCAACTCCAGCTTCCTGACAAATAACTCAAAGATTAAATACAGTGGATACAAAAGCAGTAGAGAGGTTGGGAATTCCGTGATCAGGAACTGAACACTATGCTCCCACAGCCGGTACGCTACTGACAAGTCAGGAGTATGATGGAATACTTGCGTGGATGGGTGCAGCTCCAACAACACTTGAGAAGCTCAACACATCCAAGACAAAGCAGCCCCGTTTCATTGGCACCCCATCCACCACCTTAAACATTCTCTCCCGATACAACTAGTGAACAGTGGAAGGATTCTGTACCATGCGCACTGCAGCAACTTGTCAAAGCCCCTTCTAAACCCAGAACAAGAAAAGAGAGAGTTTTACTCTGTATCTAACCCCATGCTGTACCTGTCCTGGGAGTGTTTGATAGGGGACAGTGTAGAGGGAGCTTTACTCTGTATCTAGCCTGGTGCTATTCCATCTCTGGGTGTTCAGTTTTACTTACAGACACACACACACATATATGTGTCAGTCTGAGACTGTCAATTATCATTCTCTGAGAGCTATGAAGGTTTCTGTTGCATTTCCGTAGCTGAGGGACTCTCGCTACAACACACAACTCGTTTAAACTCAAAGAACTTGTCAACCAGGTTGGAATGAGGCTAATTAATCTAATTCATTTGGGCCTCCCACAGATGTTTCACCATTTGTGCTACTTTCAACAGAGCCCGGACCGCAGCACAGGCTTTCATTGGAGCAGCTCAGCACAAGAGGATTCCGCTCTCCGTCTCCAACACTGAGGCTAACGGGGACACAGCTGGCAGTCAGTGGCACACGTACAAATCACACTTCACATTCCCTCACATCCAGAAAACAGAGCGACACTCTGACTGAGGGTGGTAAGGTGATTTACAGAGTTAATCGAGAATCCAGATCACGGGTGGGGGCAGAACCTTCAGATTCGCGCCGGGGAGAGGGGGGAGCAATGTCAGCAAGGTATTTCCGCACACAGACAGGGGAATCCGGGACTCCTCCACCATGGATCTTAGTTTATTTATCAGTGTGACAACTAGGCTTACATTAACATTACAATGAAGTTACTATCAAAGTCCCTAGTCGCCACACTCTGGCGCTGCACCTGTGTGTGTGCGTGTGTCTCTATGCCTTTATGTATGTGTGTGTGCGCCTGTCTGTCTGTGCACCTCTGCATGTATGCATATGTGCATCTGTGCACCTGTCTGTGCCCTTATGCGTGTCTATCTCTGCATCCATGCGTGTGTGTGCGAGAGAGAGACAGAAAGAGAGTGTGGAGTGTGTGTGTGTGCGCGTGTGTGCGGGAGAGAGCGTGTGCGCGTGTGTGCGGGAGAGAGCGTGTGCGCGTGTGTGCGGGAGAGAGCGTGTGCGCTTGTGTGCGGGAGAGAGCGTGCGCTTGTGTGCGGGAGAGAGCGTGCGCTTGTGTGCGGGAGAGAGCGTGTGCGCTTGTGTGCGGGAGAGAGCGTGTGCGCTTGTGTGCGGGAGAGAGCGTGTGCGCTTGTGTGCGGGAGAGAGCGTGTGCGCTTGTGTGCGGGAGAGAGCGTGTGCGCTTGTGTGCGGGAGAGAGCGTGTGCGCTTGTGTGCGGGAGAGAGCGTGTGCGCTTGTGTGCGGGAGAGAGCGTGTGCGCTTGTGTGCGGGAGAGAGCGTGTGCGCTTGTGTGCGGGAGAGAGCGTGTGCGCTTGTGTGCGGGAGAGAGCGTGTGCGCTTGTGTGCGGGAGAGAGCGTGTCAGTGTGTGGGAGAGTGCGTGTCAGTGTGTGGGAGAGTGCGTGTCAGTGTGTGGGAGAGTGCGTGTCAGTGTGTGGGAGAGTGCGTGTCAGTGTGTGGGAGAGTGCGTGTCAGTGTGTGGGAGAGTGCGTGTCAGTGTGTGGGAGAGTGCGTGTCAGTGTGTGGGAGAGTGCGTGTCAGTGTGTGGGGGAGTGCGTGTCAGTGTGTGGGGGAGTGCGTGTCAGTGTGTGGGAGAGTGCGTGTCAGTGTGTGGGAGAGTGCGTGTCAGTGTGTGGGAGAGTGCGTGTCAGTGTGTGGGAGAGTGCGTGTCAGTGTGTGGGAGAGTGCGTGTCAGTGTGTGGGAGAGTGCGTGTCAGTGTGTGGGAGAGTGCGTGTCAGTGTGTGGGAGAGTGCGTGTCAGTGTGTGGGAGAGTGCGTGTCAGTGTGTGGGAGAGTGCGTGTCAGTGTGTGGGAGAGTGCGTGTCAGTGTGTGGGAGAGTGCGTGTCAGTGTGTGTGTGAGAGTGCGTGTCAGTGTGTGGGAGAGTGCTTGTCAGTGTGTGGGAGAGTGCGTGTCAGTGTGTGGGAGAGTGCTTGTCAGTGTGTGGGAGAGTGCTTGTCAGTGTGTGGGAGAGTGCGTGTCAGTGTGTGGGAGAGTGCGTGTGTGACTGAGTGTGAGAGTGTGTGTGTGAGTGCGCGTGAGCGAGTCTGTGTGCACAAGTGTGAGCGTGTGCGCGAGAGAGCGTGTGTGTGTGTGAAAGTGTGTGCGCGAGTGTGTGTATGAGAGTGTGTGAAAGTGTGTGCTCGAGTTTGTGAGACTGTGCGTGTGTGTGACAGAGTGTCTGAATGGCACACAAGAAACAATACTTTTCACTGTATCCCAGTACATGTGACAATAATAAATCAAATCTATGTACTCTATGAACAGTATGCTTTGTCTGTATAGCGCACAAGAAACAATACTTTTCACTGTATCCCAGTACGTGACGATAATAAATCTAATCAAAAATATACTCATCAGACATTAAAACACTGGGTTCCAAAATGTCCTGTTCCAAAAGAAATCTTTTGAAAATCCATTTGACTCAATCAATGCCAACCACTCCCATCCTCTCACTGAATATTTCAGTCAATGGGACAAGTTTTCAGTTTATTTAGTCATCACAACTAAGGCTTACATTAACACAGCAGTTACTGTGGAAATCCCCTAGTGGCCACACTCCGACACCTGTTCGGGTAACACTGAGGGAGAATTTAGCATGGCCAATCAACCTAGCCCACACATCTTTCAGACTGTGGGAGGAAACCCACACAGACATGGGGAGAACATGCAGACTTCGCACAGACAGTGAGCCAAGGCCAGGAATTGAACCCGAGTCCCTGGCGCTGTGAGGCAGCAGCGCTAATCCACTGTGTCACCGTGCCTCTGGAATTGAACCCGGGTCCCTGGCGCTGTGAGGCAGCAGTGCTAACCCACTGTGTCACCGTGCTGCTGGGATTGAACCCGGGTCCCTGGCGCTGTGAGGTAGCAGTGCTAACCCACTGTGTCACCGTGCTGCGGGAATTGAACCCGGGTCCCTGATGCTTGAGGCAGCAGCGCTAACCCACCATGCCCACCTTGCCGTGCCATCAAGGGTGAGGAAGATTAAATTTGAAGTCACGAGGAATTGGGAGGCAATGTCAGTCAGCAAACCCATTCACGGAATGAAATATTCCATCTGAACTCATCTTCCCACAGAATACCTTCAAATTTCCCTCTACAAACCTAAGTCCTAATCGTCCTCTGGTTGCTCTGTTCTGAACAAGATGAGGGAGCTTGTCATGGTCCATGTCATCGAGACCCTTCAGAAACCTCAAAGCAACAATTATATCAACTCCCAACTCTCGTACAACCGCACATCGAGTCCACAGCAACGCACCGGAACTCCCACCTAACCCCACTTGCCAGCACTTGGCCCAAAGCCCTGAATGTGACATGCCAAGTGCCCATCTAGGTGCTTTTTAAAGGACGTGATCACACTGGAGGGAGTGCAGAGGAGATTCACCAGGGATGCTGCCTGGGATGGAACATTGAAGTTACGGAGAGAAGTTGGATAGGCTTGGGTTGTTTTCTCTGGAGCAGAGAAGACTGAGGGATGACCTGATTGAGGTGTTCAAGATTATGAGGGACATGGACAGAGTGGATAGGGAGCAGCTGTTCCCCTTAGTTGGAGGGTCAGTTACGAGGGGACATAAGTTAAACATGAGGGGGCGGGAGGTTTAGGGATATTGTGAGGAAAATCATTTTTACCCAGAGGGTGGTGAGGGTCTGGATTGTGCTGCCTGGGAGGGTGATGGAGGTGGGATGCCTCACATCCTTTAACGACTTAGAAGTTTATAAGATGATGAGAAGGATAGATAGAGTGGACGTTCAGAGAATATTTCCTCGGGTAGATGTAGCTGTTACTACACGGACATGACTTTAAGGCTCATGGTGGGAGATATAGGAGGAATGTCCGAGGTAGATTCTTCACTCAGAGTGGTTGGGGTGTGGAATTGATTGCCTGCTGTGATAGTGGAGTCGGACACTTTAGGAACTTTCAAGTGGTTATTGAATAGGCACATGGAGCACACCAGAGTGATAGGGAGTGGGATAGCTTGATCTTGGGTTTGGACGTAGCTCGGCACAACATCGAGGGCCAAAGGGCCTGTACTGTGCTGTACTGTTCTATGTTCTAAGTACCTGGATGAGCACTTGGCACACCATAGTATTCAGAGCTACAGGCGAAGTGCTGGCAACTGGGGTTAGCTGGGCAGATCAGGGCCTTTCATGTGTCGGTGCAGGCTTCATGGGCTGAAGGGCCTCTTCTGCACTGTAGTATTCTGTGACTTCTGCTCAGTGAAACTTGCTCCCACCAAGGAGTGTTGTGAAATCTTCGTCATATTGTCAATCAGAACCCATCCACCACCTTGAACATTCAATCGCTCCACTACCACCCACGCTATAAGAAGCACTTGCAGCAACTCAACAAAGGCTCCTTCGACAGTACCTCGCAAACGTACAAACTCTACCATCTGGAAGGAGAAGGGCAGCAGACGCACGGGAAGCCTGGAGGTTCCTCTCCAAGCCACTCACCATCCCAACTGGGAAATACATCGCTGTTCCATCACTCACCGGCTCAAAATCCTGGCACTCCCTCCCTATAACGGCACGCTAGGTGCACCCACACCACACGGGACTGCAGTGGGTTCAAGAAGTGGGCTCACTTCTACCTTCTCAAGGGGTAATTACGGGGTGGGTAATACATGCCGACCCCATGAACGATGCTTACGTTACATGAACCAAGAGCGAGAAAAACCAGAACCAGCAATTGCTGGCGCCAGAGAGAGAGAGAGAGAGAGAGAGAGAGGGAACTACAAGTCACAAGTCACCCATTGCCAACAAAGAGTTGTAAGTTGTTCAATCGATTGAAGTTGTTACTCACGCTGGCGCTGTTAGGGCGTCACAGAGTGAATAAGCATTACAAGGACCGTCTG
>CM075757.1:3191639-3319139 GCA_037974335.1 Prionace glauca | reverse complement strand
ATTTCAGGACTAATTTGGAAAAAGAGACACCATTTCCATGGAAACTGAGTGATGGTAAAAAGCAGTCTGCAAGCTGTAAGCAGTACAAAGGGCAGCCTTAGGATGGCACTCTGCACAGACATTTATACACACACACCACACATATGTTGGAGTGCATGCATGCACACAGACACACGTACACATACACATTCATACATACACAGGCACATACACAAGCACTCACTGACACGCACACACAGTCATGTGCACACACAACCATGTACAGGCTGTACATGTGTTCACATAGGCACACACAGACACGCATGTTCACACACAGACACACACACACAGTTACACATGATACAGACACACAGACAAATATGCAAACATAATCACACTTGTTCAGATTCATGCACAGGCACACATTCACAGGCAGACACACTGATTATATTTACACCCTCGCGCACACACATATTCCCACACACTGCCACTCTCACCATGTCACACGAACATATACTTGCTGATATGCAACACTAACACACACACACACCTGCAAATATACACATACTCTTTCTCTCATGCAAACACATTCTCGCACACAGACACACACAATCGCACACTCTCACACTTGCACATACACTCCTGTCCATGGATACAGATACAAACAGACACACATTGTCTCTCTCTCTCTCTCTCACACTCTCCCACACATACACTCACACACACACACACACACACACACACAAATCCATTCAATAAACAGCAGCATTTCATTCTGTATTCAAGACATGAACAGCTGCAGTATCAGCATTACAGTAAACTGCACCGACCCAACCCTCCACCCACTCTTCCCTGCCTCTCTCTCTCACTCCCTCTCTCTTGCTTTTACCTTAATTAATTCCTCTCTTACTGCTCCCTCGTGTTGTTTCTTTCTCTTGCCCTGATCTCTACTCCATTTCTTTTCCTCTCATACACCCATTCCTCTGACCCTCCTTCTCCCCTTACCTTTCTCCCCCACCACCAGCTATTTCTATTTTTTTTGGATAAGGTATAACAGTGACAGAGGTTGCCAGTAGGGTGATGAGAGGTTGGGGAGCAGGTGTTGTTCCAGGCTGTGCGTTCACTCCAACAGTGCAACAGCAAATGGCCCCCAGAATCTGGCCCCGAGTGTCCATTGTCAATCTAGAAAATCAATCTTGAAACGCGAGTTGCCAGCGCTCATACGCCATCCCAACACCTCAGTGCGCGTGTGCAAACACACTCACCTACACACTGACAAACACACACATGGTGGCACAGTGGATTAGCGCTGCTGCCTCACAGCGCCAGGGACCCGGGTTCAATCCCAGCAGCATGGTAACACAGTGGGCTAGCGCTGCTGTCTCACAACGCCAGGGACACAGGTTCAATCCCAGCGGCACAGTGACACAGTGGGTTAGCGCTGCTGCCTCACAGTGCCAGGGACCCGGGTTCAATCCCAGCGGCACAGTGGCACAGTGGGTTAGCACTGCTGCTCACAGAGCTAGGGACTCGAGTTCGATTCTGGCCTTCATGTGTCTGTCTGTGCGGAGTCTGCATCTTCTCCCCATGTCTGGAAAGACGGAGGCTGAGGGAGTGATCTGATAAAAGTTTATAAAATTATGAGGGGTGTGGATAGGGTGAACAGTTGGAAGCTTTTTCCCAGGGGCAGAAATGACAAGTACAAGGGGGCACATGTTCAAGATAAGGCGGGGGGGGGGGGAAGATTCAGTGGTGATGTGTGGGGGGTGGAGTTTTTTTTACACTGAGGGTGGTGGGAGTCTGGAATGCACTGCCAAGTGAGGTGGTTGAGGCAGACACATTAGCCACATTTAAGACTTATCTGGATAGACACAGACGGGGAATAGAGGGATATAGGCAGCTGGTCTGGATAGGACAATATGATTGGTGCAGGAGGGCCAAAAGGCCTGTTCCTGCACTGTACTGTTGTTTGTCTGCGTGGGTTTCCTCCGGGTGCTCCGGTTTCTCCCACAGTCCGAAAGATGTGCTGGTTAGGTGGATTAGCCACGATAAATTGCCCCTCAGTATAATCCAAACTGGAGTGTGGGTGACTAGGGGATTTTCACAATAACTTCACTGCAATGTTAATGTAAGCCTTACTTGTGACACTAATAAATAAACTTTAAAAACCAACAGACACACACGCACAAACACACAGACACACACGCACAAACACACACAGAGATGCTGAGAGATAAAAGTGCAGAAACATGTGAGCAACTGCACATACACATGCAACACGTAGAAACATAAAACTAGAAGCAGGAGGAAGCCATTCAGCTCTTCGAGCCTGTTCTGCCATTTTGATCATGACTGATCATCAAATTCAATATCCTGATCCCTTTAGCCCCAAGAGCGATATCTAATTTCTTCCTGAAATTACACAATGTTTTGGCCTCAACTACTTTCTGTGGGAGTGAACTCCACCCATTCATCACCCTCTGGGTGAAGAAATTTCCCCTCACCTCAGTCCTAAAAGGTTTATCCGTTATTCTCACACTATGACCCCCTAGTTCTGGACGCCACCATCATCGGGAACATTCCTTCTGAATCTACCCTGTTTTAACTCTATTAGAATTTTATTATTTTCTAACACACACACACACACGCACAATGCAATGCTATAGTTAAGAAAGCCCACCAATGCCTCTACTTTCTCAGAAGAAGGTAGAGCCATTCAAAAGTCTGATGGCAGCAGGGAAGAAGCTATTCTTGAGTTGGTTGGTAAACTCAGACTTTTGTAACTTTTTCCCGGTGGAAGAAAGAAGAAGAGAGAATGTCTGGGGTGTGTGGGATCCTTAATTATGCTGGCTGCTTTTCCCAAGGCAGCAGGAAGTATAGACAGAGCCAGTGGATGGGAGGCTGGTTTGCATGATGGATTGGGCTACATTCACAACCCTTTGTAGTTCCTTGCAGTCTTGGGCAGAGCAGGAGCCCATACCGAGCTGTGATACAACCAGGAAGAATGCATTCTGTGATGCAGCTGTAAAAGTTGGTGAGAGTCGTAGCTGACATGCCAAATTTCCTTAGTCTTCTGAGAATTCCTGGATTGGTGGAGCAGAGGGGCTGAATGGCTTCTTTCCTGTGTTGTCATCAGGAAGCATAAAAGAAAACATGCGCCTCTCTACATCAATGGGATGAAGTAAAAACGGTCGAGAGCTTCACGTTTTTAGGTGTCCAGATCACCAACAAACTGTCCTGGACCTCCCCCCCCCCCCCCCATGCCGACACTATAATTAAGAAAGCCCACTAAAGCCTCCAATTTCTCAGAAGACTAAGGAAATTTGGCACGTCAGCTACAACACTCACCAACTAAAGGGAGGGAAAGAGAGAGAGAGAGCGGCAGAGAGGTTCATTGTTGCAATGAGAGCTGGGGCTGATACAAGGGAGGAATGATGTGGATGTGCCGGGAGGATGTACAAGGGAGGAAGGCAGACTGCGTGATGACTCAGCCGATATCCCATTGTCCCCGGCTATATTCTGGCCTTCAGAGACTGGGATGGGGGTAAGATGGGGTGCGGAGCACAGTGGCTGAAAGATCTCCCAACATTCCAACTGCTCCACAATCATGTCATTAGCACTGTCCTCCATTCCCCTTTCACGCAGGGAGAGAGAGAGACAGAGAGAGGGAAGGGTGAGACAGAGAGACTGAGGGACAGGGGAGAATTGAGAAGAGAGAGAAACATAGAAACTAGAAGCAGGAGGAGGCCATTCAGCCCTTCAAATCTGTTCCACCATTCATTTTGATCATTGCTGATCATCAAATTTAATATCCTGATACCCCCCCTTTCTCCCATATCCCTCAATCCCTTTAGCCCCAAGAGCTATATCTAATTTCTTCTTGAAATCACACAACGTTTTGGCCTCAACTACTTTCTGTGGGAGTGATCTCCACACATTCACCACCCTCTGGGTGAAGAGATTTCTCCTCACCTCAGTTCTAAAAGGTTTACCCCTTATCCTCAAACTCTGACCCCTCGTCCTGGACTCTCTCCATCAGGAACATTCTTTCTGAATCGACCCTGTCTATCCCTGTTAGAATTTTATAAGTTTCTTCAGATCCCCTCTCACTCTTCCAAACTCCAGTGAATATAATCCTAACCGACTTAGTCTCTCCTCATATGACAGCCCTGCCAGCCTAGGAATCAGCTTGGCAAAGCTTTGCTATATTGTCTCTATAACAAGGACATCTTCCTCAGAAAAGAACACCAAAACTGCACACAATATTCCAGATTTGGCCTCACCAACACCCTGTACAACTGCAGCAAAACATCCCTATCCCTGTACTCAAATCATTTCGCTATGAAGGCTAACATATCATTTGCCTTCTTTACTGCCTGCTGTACCTGCGCGCTTACTTTCAGCGACTGTTGCACAAGGACTCCAAGGTCTCGCTGAGTATCCACCTCTCTCACTTTACACCCATTCCAGTAACAATCTGTCTTCCTATTATTGCTCCCAAAGTGGATAACCTCACATTTATCCACATTATGCTGCATCTGCCATGCAGATACCCACACACTCAGCATGTCCAAATTACACTGAAGCATCTGCATCCTCCTCACAGCTCATCCTCCCACCCAACTTAGTACCATCTGCAAATTTGGAGATAATACATTCAGTTCCCTCTTCCCAATCATTAATACATACTGTGAACAGTTGCTGCCCAGCACAGATCCCTGAGGATCCCCACTAGTCACTGACTGTCAATCAGACAAAGACCCATTTATGCCAACTCTTTGCTTCCTATCTAACTAGCTTTCTATCCATCTCAAGACATTACCTGAAATCCCATGTGCTTTAACTTTACATAGTAGTCTATTATATGAGACCTTGTCGAAAGTTTTCTTAAAGTCTAAATAAATCATATCCACTGGATCTCAGTCAACTCCATTAATTACATCCTCAAAGAATTCCAATAGATTCGTCAAGTATGATTTCCCTTTTGTAAATCCATGCCAATTTTGTCTGATTATCCCACTGCCTGCCAAATGCCGAGTTATAAAATCCTTGATAACAGACTCCAGGAACTTCCCCAGTACTGGCGTTAGGGTCACTGGTCTATAGCTCCCTGTTTTCTCTCCACCTCCCTTTCTGATATTGGGTTTACATTAGCTACCCTCCAATCTGTAGGAACTATCCCAGAGTCCAAGGAATTTTGGAAAATAACCACCAATGGATCTACTGTTTCCAAGGCCACTTCCTTCAGTACTCTGGGATGAAGATTATCCGGTCCTGGAGATTTATCCACCTTCAATCCCATCAATTTCCCTAAAACCATTTCTCTCCTAATGCTGATTTCCTTCAGTTCCTTACTGAAACACGTTTCTCTCAGAACCTTTGGCACATTATTCCTACCTTCTTTATGAAGACTGAAGCAAAGTTCAGATTTAATTCCTTGGCCATTTCCCTATTCCCTGTTAGGAATTCTCTTGTTTCTGACTAGAAGGAGCTACATTTATTTTTGTCAATCTTTTTCTCTTCACACAACTATAGAAACTTTTACAGTCAGTTTTTCAGTTCCCTGCTAACTTACTTCCATACTCTATTTTTCCCTTCTTGATCAATCCCTTGGTTCTCCTTAGCTGAATTTTAAATTGCTCCCAATCCTCGGGCCTGTTGCTTTCTCTTGCCAATTTGCAGGCTTCTTTCTTGAATCTTATACTATCTCTAATTCCCCTTGTAAGCCATGATTTGGTTACAATTCCCCTACCATACTTGAGACAAACAAGAAAACAACTTCTGGAGTTCACCTATTCATTCTTTAAATGCTTGCTATTGCCTGTCTGCTGTCTTTCTGGAGTGGCATGGTGACACAGTGGGTTAGCACTGCTGCCTCTCAGCACCGGGAACCCGGGTTTGACTCCTGGCTTGGCTCACTGTCTGTGCGGAGTTTGCACATTCTCCCCGTGTCTGCATAGGTTTCCTCCGGAAGTTCTGGTTTCCTCCCACAGTTTGAAAGACGTACTGATTAGGGTGCATTGACCCAAACAGGGGCTGGAATGTGACAAAGTTTCAGAGTAACTTCGCTGCAGCGTTAATGTAAGCCTTCCTTGTGACTAATAAATAAATAAACTTTCTTCTTAAACGAAAGATGAACATTTCCTTTCAGTAATGTTTCCCAGTCTATCATGGCCAATTCATGCTTCATACCATCATAGTTCCCTTTACCGAGATTCAGGACCCTGGTCTCAGAATCAGCTACATCATTACTCACCTTGACAAAGAATTCTACATTATTATGGTCATTCGTCCCCAAGGCTTCTCTCACAACTAATCTTTTCTCATTGCACAACACTCACTCCAAGGTGGCCTGCTCCCTTGTTGGTTCCTCAAAGTATCGCTGCAGAAAACCACCCTGTAAGTACTCCAGAAATTCCTCCTCTACTTTACTGTGACTAACTTGACTCTCCCAATCTCTATGCAGAATGAAGTCTCCCATAACCACAGATGTTCCTTTAACACATGCATCTTTAATTGCCTGTCTAATGCTTTTCCCAACATTGCCACGACAGTGTGGTGGATCTGTTTTTTTGCCCCTTGTTGTTTGTTAACTCAACCCATACAGATTCCACATCATCTGTGCTAATATCATTCCTTAATATCCTATCAATATCATCTTTATTCAACGATGCAACTCCACCACTTCTCCTTTCCATCAGTCTTTCCTAAACACTGAAGAGCCTCAGTGTTTAGTTCCCATCCTTGCTCACCTTGGAACCACGTCTCCGTAATGCCAACTATATCCTACCGTTTCCATCTATCTGTGCAACTAATTCCCCCATTTTGTTTTGAATGCTTCGAACATTCAGGTACAAAACCTTAAGGGTGGGCACTTTCAACATTTCTTTTCCCTTTCCTACTATTTTTAACTCGGTCCTTATCTGAGTCTGGCCCTTGATTTCTCTGCCTATCACTTTTCTTATTCTCCTCTTGTTCTTGATTCCCCCTGCTCTGAATCCTTGCAAAGAGAGATGGAGGCAGAGAGAGAGAAAGTCCTAAGAAAGAGAGAGAGAGAGAGGCAGAGACAGAGACACGGGGGGGGGGGGGGGGGGGTGGGGAGAGAGAGAGACAGACAGAGAGAGAGCGATGGCGAGAGAGAGCGATGGCGGGGAAAGAGAGACAGAGAGAGGGAAAGAGAGACAGAGAGAGGGAAAGAGAGACAGAGAGAGGGAAAGAGAGACAGAGAGAGAGAGACAGAGACAGAGACAGAGAGAGAGACAGAGAGAGAGACAGAGAGAGAGACAGAGAGAGAGACAGAGAGAGAGACAGAGAGAGAGACAGAGAGAGACACAAAGAGAGAGACACAAAGAGAGAGACACAAAGAGAGAGACACAAAGAGAGAGACACAAAGAGAGAGACACACAGAGAGAGAGAGAGAGACAGAGAGAGAGAGAGACAGAGAGAGGGAGAGAGACAGAGAGAGGGAGAGAGACACAGAGAGAGAGAGACACACAGAGAGAGAGAGAGACACAGAGAGAGAGAGAGACACAGAGAGAGAGACACACAGAGAGAGAGACACAGAGAGAGAGAGACACAGAGAGAGAGAGAGAGAGAGACAGAGAGAGAGAGAGAGAGACACAGAGAGAGAGAGAGACACACAGAGAGAGAGAGAGACACAGAGAGAGAGAGAGAGAGAGACACAGAGAGAGAGAGAGAGAGAGAGAGACAGAGAGAGAGAGACACAGAGAGAGAGAGAGAGACAGACACACATAGAGAGAGAGACACAGAGAGAGAGAGAGACACAGAGAGAGAGAGAGAGAGAGAGAGACACAGAGACAGAGAGAGAGACACAGAGACAGAGAGAGAGACAGAGGGAAAGAGACAGGGAGAGAAAGAAAGAGACAGAGAGAGAGAGAAAGAGACAGAGAGAGAGAGAAAGAGACAGAGAGAGAGACACACACAGACAGAGAGAGGGACACACACAGACAGAGAGAGGGACACACACAGACAGAGAGAGGGACACACACAGACAGAGAGAGGGACACACACAGACAGAGAGAGGGACACACATAGACAGAGAGAGGGACACACACAGACAGAGAGAGGGACACACACAGACAGAGAGAGGGACACACACAGACAGAGAGAGAGACAGGGAGAGGGAGAGAGAGAGACAAACAGAGAGATAGACAGAGAGAGAGAGAGAGAGAGGGACAGACAGAGGGAGAGAGAGAGATGAATGGAGAAAGAGAGAATCAAGGGGGAAAGAGATGAAGAGTGAGAGTGACAGCGGAGAGAGAGCGACAGAGGGAGGGTGACCCACACAGGGAGAGAGAGAGAGAGAGAGAGTGAGAGGGGAAGAGAGAGAGATAGAGAGAAAGAGAGAGGTAGACAGAGGGAGAAAGAGACAGAAAGAGAGGGAAAAGAGATGGAGGAGAGAAAGTCAAGGAGAGAGTGAGTGTCAGGGCAGAAGGCAAACAAACAGAAAGAAAGAGTGAGAAAGAAGGACAGAAACAGAGGGAGAAGGGGAGGGGGAGAGTGTAAGATGAGGGTAGGAAGGGTGAGTTGGAGAGAGATGCAGAGTCTGACACAGATTGCAAGCCAGGCTTCAGATTGAGTTGGGAAATCCTGGAAGCAAAGCACTGGGAGGAGTCGGAGAGAGTGAAAGGGTGGGAGATAATCTCACTCCAATGTGTGAGGAAAGGCAGGTACACGCACTGAGATTCCTCACCAGCTGCTCTCAGTTCCACTCCAGAGAACTTGTTGGTGAAGACAGCCGTTCGCCCGACTTCCATGCGTTTATATTTACAGGGTAAATCGCGATAAACTTACACCTCTGGACTCAGCCACACATTGTTTCAGTAAGTGTCCCTTTCCAAATGTACAAGTCAGACTCCAATTACTGACATCCATCCACTCAACTGGTACAACATTCACATTGAGCCCCTTACACCAACACAGGAAAGAATCCATTCAGCCCCACTGCTCCACTAATCCAGGAATTCTCAGAATACTAAGGAAAGTTGGCATGTCAGCTACGACTCTCACCAACTTTTACAGATGCCCCATAGAAAGCATTCTTTCTGGTTGTTTCACAGCTTGGTATGGGTTCCTGCTCTGCCCAAGACTGCAAGAAATTACAAAGAGTCGTGAATGTAGCCCAATCCCATCACACAAACCAGCCTCCCATCCATCGACTCTGTCCATTGACTTCCCGCTGCCTTGGCAAAGCGGCCAGCATAAGGAAGGACCCCACACACCCCGGACATTCTCTCTTCCACCTTCTGCCGTCGGGAAGAAGATACAAAAGTTTGAGGTCACATACCAACTGACTCAAGAACTGCTTCTTCCGTGATACCATCAGACTTTTGAATGGATCTACCTCACACTATGTTGATCTTTCTCTACACTCTAGCTATGACTGTAACACGACATTCTGCACCCTCTCCTTTCGTTCTCTATGAACGGTATGCTTTGTCTGTATAGTGTGCAAGAAATAATACTTTTCCCTGTATCCCAGTACGTGACAATAATAAATCATATCTATGTACTATATGAACGGTATGCTTTGTCCATATACCGCACAAGAAATAATACTTTTCACTGTATCCCAGTACATGTGACAATGATAAATCAAATCTATGTATTCTATGAACAGTATGTTTTGTCTGTATATAGCATGCAAGAAACAATACTTTTCACTGCATCCCAGTACATTTGACAGTGATAAATCAAATCTATGTACTCTATGATCAATATGAAGTCTCACAATACCAGGTTAAAATCCAACAGGTTTATTTGGTAGCCCGAGCTTTCGGAGTGCTGCTCCTTCATCACCTGACGGAGCAACACTCCGAAAGTTCGTGCTACCAAAAGCCTGCCTGCTCAGTTACCCAATTCTACGAAAGCTGTCCTTGCTCCACAATCCCTGCATAGCTTTGGGTAACAATCTATTAATCTTAGATTTTAAACTCACAATTAATCTAGCCGCAATTGCTGTTTGCGAAAGAGCATTCCAAACTTCTCCCACCTTGTGTGGTGGCGAGTTTCCAAGTTTCAATCCAAGGTCTGTCTCAACTCTGCGTTCCCCAGTGTGCACCCCCACCCCAACAAACTCCCCCCAACAAGGGAAAAGCGCAGCTCTCTGTCCACCCGATCTCGTTCTCCATAATATCTCGAAAACATTGATCCAATCGTCACCCTTTGTATTGTATTTACCCTGCTAATCCCCCTGACAATAGGGCAAATTTAGCATGGCCAATCAACCTAACCCGCACATCTTTGGAGAGTGGGAGGAAACCGGAGCACCTGGAGGAAACCCATGTAGACACGGGAAGAATGTGCGAACTCCACACAGACAGTGACCGAAGCTGGGGATTGAACCCAGGTCCAAGGCGCCGCGAGGCAGCAGTACTAACCACTGTGCTACCACGCCGCCGCTTTGTTATCAGGTCCTCGGACCAGTGTTCAGTGAGCCTTTTGCAGTATTCAAATGAGAACGGCAGGGACATTACAGCATAGGAACAGGCCATTCAGCACCTCTGCTCTGTGTCGGTGTTCAGGTACCATAAGAAACTCCCCCTTTCTCTGGCCCATCTCTCCTCAGTTCAACCCATCAGCACACCCTCCCCTTCCATCTTCTTTGCAAAGATTCACTGTAGCAATGGAACAAGGTAGGATTCTAATCTTACAGAAAATAATCCCAAATTCTCAGTGACAATTTCCTTCAGCTTACATCCGCAGGCTCCTTTCTGCATTTACACCCTAATCAATTAAACCTCCCAATTGAACTTTCATTCATTTAACAATGCAGATACACAGGGTAGCGCCACACATTGGGAGTGTATTACAGGGGGCAGTGTAGAGGGAGCTTTACTCTGTATCTAACCCTGTGCTATACCTGTCGTGGGAGTATTTGATGGGGGACAGTGTAGAGGGAGCTTTACTCTGTATCTAACCCCATGCTGTACCTGTCCTGGGGAGTGTTTGATGGGGGACAGTGTGGAGGGAGCTTTACTCTGTATCTAACCCCGTGCTGTACCTGTCCTGGGAGTGTTTGATGGGGGACAGTGCAGACGGAGCTTTACTCTGTATCTAACCCCATGCTGTACCTGTCCTGGGGAGTGTTTGATGGGGGACAGTGTGGAGGGAGCTTTACTCTGTATCTAACCCCGTGCTGTACCTGTCCTGGGAGTGTTTGATGGGGGACAGTGCAGACGGAGCTTTACTCTGTATCTAACCCGTGCTGTACCTGTCCTGGGAGTGTTTGATGGGGGACAGTGTGGAGGGAGCTTTACTCTGTATCTAACCCCGTGCTGTACCTGTCCTGGGAGTGTTTGATGGGGGACAGTGTGGACAGCGTTCACAATACTTCCAAGTACCCTGACATCCCCAGATTTTGAAATTGTGTACCCAAAGTCATTAATATGTATAAAGGAACGCAGGAGCCCTGACACTGACCCACTGGAAGCTCACCACATATCATTCTCCAGTCCAGAAAACAACTCCCCCACCCCATTTCTCGCACAGTCCCCACCCCATTTCTCGCTCAGTCCCTTTTAGGTCATGAGCTACAACTTCATTCACAAGTCTGTCATGTGGCATTTTGCCAAATGCTTTTTGGAAACCCATGTATACAACATCAACCACACGACCCTCATCAACCCTCTCTCACCACATGTCTCAATAAATGAGGTATAGCTCTTGGGGTTAGAGATCATGGAACATGGAGGGAAGGCAGGATCAGGAGTGTAGGAGACTTAGGGATGATCGTATAGAGATTTATAAAGTAATTTTTTTCAATATAAATTCATAGACTCCTGCAATGCAGAAGGAGGCCATTTGGTCCATCGAGTCCGTACTGGCCACAATCCCACCCAGGCCCCTATTCCTATAACCACATGCATTTACTCTAGCTAGTCCTTCGGCATTAAGGGGCAACTTAGCATGGCCAATCCACCTATCCTACACATCTTTGGAGTGTGGGAGGAAGCCGGAGCACCCAGAGGAAACCCACGCAGACGCAGGGAGAAGGTGCAAAATCCACACAGACAGCGACCCAACCTGGGAATTGAACCCGGGTCCCTGGTGCTGTGAGGCAGCAGTGCGAACCCACCGTGCCACCCCCATTAATGAGAGTCAATATCTTTTCCCCAAGGGGAGTCTAAAACTAGAGAGCACAGGGGTTTAAGGTGGGAGGAGAAAGATACAAAGGGTCCAGAGGGGCAATTTTTTCACATAGAGGGTGGTGAGTATTAGAGGCGGGATACAATTTTGTCTTTTAAAAAGCATTCAGACAGTTACATGGGTAAGATGGGTGTAGAGGGATATGGGCCAAACGTGGGCAACTGGGACGAGCTTAGGGGTTAAAAAAAGGGCAGTATAGACAAGTTGGGCTGAAGGGCCTGTTTCCGTGTTGTAAGCCTCTATGACACTACATTAAATTTGATGATCAGCCATGATCAGAATGAATAGCAGAGCAGGCTCAAAGGGCCGAATGGCTTCCTCCTGCTTCTAGTTTGTAGTCTTTACTCAGAGGGTAGTAAGAGCGTGGAATGCCCTGCCAGCAGCAGTAGTGGACTCGCCAACTTTAAGGGCTTTCAAATGGTCAGTGGATTGGCATATGGATAACATTGGAATAGTTTAGGTTAGAGTGTCATTAGATTGTTGTGCCGACCAGTGGAACCATCGAGGGCCGAAGAGCCTGTACTGCACTGTAATGTTCTATGTACTACCACGTACATGCACCAAAGCATCAGTTACGTACGGCACAAAAGGAGGAAGCCATTCAGCCATTGTGGCTTTGCCGCATGTCAGAGGGTCAGTGCTGAGGGAGCGCCGCACTGTCGGATGATCTGGTGTTCCCTGTGATGTGACCCTGTGTGCTCTCTCGTTTAGACTGAGCAAAACCTATTTGATTTGAATGAATAGCCAATGGGAGGGGAGTTCCATGGAAAATATTTACCCCTTGCGGTTACATATCATCGTGTTGCTGCCTGTGGGAGCTTGCTCTTGCAAATTCCCTGTGGCATTTCAGCACAGTGACTGCAACTCAAGGCCAGTTTGGAACAGCCTGAGGTGGTGAAAGGTGCTATGCAAATGCAAGTACTTTTTTTCTTCTCTCTGACGGGCTGCACTGTCTCCTGCAGGTAGCTGGCACTGACCCACAGTGGCAGACACACCATTGTAAACAAGGCACTATGCTAGCAATGATCACTAACACTCGCAGGTTGCCCTGTGAAACATCGACAAGGGGCTGCAGGCTTGTGATGAACGTACCCAGGGACTGAGCCGGACGAGTGACGCACCCTTTCGAATCAGTCACCAGCGCAGAGAAAGGGATCCCCACCCTCCACCCAGAAGGGGGGCTGGTCGTCCACAAACTGTTTCTCAATCGTCTCAGCAGAACTGAGGCAAATCACTTCAAAAGCTAGGTTCTCAATCTCAGTCCACCCCACCCCTGCCTGGGGGGGGGGGGGGGGGGGGGGGAGAGAAGGGAGAAACGAACTCTCTTAAAGGACCCCCTGCTGCCCATGGCTGCAAATTCACATACGCACACTGGCGGCCTCCACCACTGTAACAACACCCCCCCCCCTCAACCAGAGGGTGGGGAGGTGGGGGGAATGCAATATAAAAAAGCATCAATCGTAAGCAGATAAATTTGATGGTGTGGAAGAGGAGGGGAGGAGGGGGGGGGGGGGGGGGTCAGGGGTGGGGGGGGGTGGTGGGGGAGGGGGTTGTTGGGGGGAGGTGTCACTCAGGATCCCAATGAGGCAAGACATGGATATCAGTCTCAGCACAGGTACACAAGAGGCAGCACATGAGCACGCCTGCACACTGTGCAAATGTACATACGTGCACATCTCCACACACACACACATATACACATACATAAACAAAGATACACACACAATGCACAAACACAGATACACATGCAAACACAGATACAAACACAAACACACACATAGATACATGCACACGCACAGCACAGACCACACAAATGTGCACGCACACACACACAGGTGCACACGCACATGGGCACACACACAAATGCACAGACGTGCACACACACAACACATATCACACAAATGCACGCGCACACACACCCTGGCATATATATATACACACACACACACATAAATAAACACAGACACCCAGGCAGGCACACACAAATGTACACACACACACACACTTTCAAACACACATACGCAGATACACGTACACACATTCAGGCAGCTGAACAACATACACAGAGGGAGAGAGAGAGAGAGCGCGAGGAGAATACATACCACACAGGGGCAAAGGGTTGTCAGCTTCGCTTTCCTCTTCATGTACAGAGTAGTGTCCGTCTCCCCTGGCTTAATGCGATGGCTGCTATATTTTATTAAAAGCTCGGAAGCACACGCAGCTCTTGCGACCCAGAACTGTCAGGTAGTCTTTAGCGGGGGAGGTAGATAGGAGGAGGGGGAGTTGGGGATGGGGAGGAGAGGGGATGGGTAGTTGCGGGGGGGTGGTGGTGTGTGTGTGTATGTGTGTGGGTGGTGGGTGGGGGTGGGTGAGGAGAGAGAGAGAGAGAGAGCAAGAGATGGAGAGAGAGAATCCCACCCCACTCAGGAGATAAGCTGATGGGTTCACTGTTTTCTTACGCTAACATTTCATGATCACTCCAGCTCGCAATCCCTTAGGTGTCTGATGTACATTTTACTGGTTGTGGAGGGAGGCAGCAAGCGGAGGGTGCTGAGAGAGAGGGGAGGGGGGACTGGGGAGGGGGGGGGCAGCGAGAGAGGGACAGGACTGAATATAAATTGCTGCATGTTTTACAATGCAGCCGGCTCCTCTTGCTAACAGCCTGAGAGTATCTCTGCCATCAAAACACACAACTCAGAACCAGGTCTAGGTTTGTTTACAGTGGAGTTTTGTAAAAAAAATATTTCTCCTTTTAGCTCCATTGCTCAGGAAGCTTTGCTTCCCCATCCCCGGCAACCACTCACTGCCTGCTCCCCCCCACCACCTGCACACCCCCACCGCAATCCTTCCAGTTTCCATCAGCAGTGGCACTACCATTAACCCCTTCTCAACTGCTGGCTGAGAGGAGTTGTGGGGGGGTTAGGGCAGAGAAATGATGGGGGGGTAGAGAGTCGTGCAGGTTAGGTGGATTGACGGTGCTAAATTGCCCCTTAGTGTCCAAAGATGTGCAGGTTAGGTGGATTGGCTATGCTAAATGGAAGATTGGCATTTATTGCAAAGGGACTGGAGTATAAAGGTAGAGAAGTGTTGTTGCGATGGGGCAAGTGTTGGGGCAATCTCGAATAAGAGGTCACAGGCATAAGTGGAGAGGCAGTAGGTTTAGAACTAAGATGAGGAGGAACTACTTCTCACTGAGGATGGTGAATTTGTGGAACTCGCAACCCCATAGCGCAGTGGAGTCCAAATCATTGGGTGTTGGTGACACCACATTCAAAGTATTACTTTGACAAAGAATCATCTGGACTCGAAACGTCAGCTCTTTTCTCTCGTTACAGATGCTGCCAGACCTGCTGAGATTTTCCAGCATTTTTTCTTTTGGTTTCAGATTCTAAATCCGCATAATTTGCTATTATCTGGAGTATTGCGTCCAGTTTTGTTCTCCTTACTTGAGGAAGGATGTGGTAGCATTGGAGGCAGTTCAGACGGGATTCACCAAGATTCTGAGGATGACAGGATTGATGTATGAGGAGAGAATCAACAGGTTGGGGCTTGTACTCGCTGGAGTTTAGAAGGATGAGGATGATCTGATTGAGGTGTGTACAATATTAAAAGGGGTTGATAGAGTAAGTGTAGACCAAATGTTTCCCCTTGTGGGGCAATCTCGAATAAGAGGTCACAGGCATAAGTGGAGAGGCAGTAGGTTTAGAACTAAGATGAGGAGGAACTACTTCTCACTGAGGATGGTGAATTTGTGGAACTCGCAACCCCATAGCGCAGTGGAGTCCAAATCATTGAATGGGTTCAAGAAGGAGATAGATTTCTGACATAAAAAAGGGTTAAAAGGGATATGGGGAACAGGTGGGGAGGTAGATTTGAGACCAGGGAGAGATCAGCCATGATCTGATTGAATGGCAGAGCAAGCTTGAATCCTTACAGCGCAGAAGGAGGCCATTCAGCCCATCGAGTCTGCACCGACCACAATTCCACCCAGTCCTTGTTCCCGTAACCCCACATATTTAACCTAGCAAATTCCCCTGACACAACAGGCAATTTAGCATGGCCAATCCACCTAATCAGCACATTTTTGGACACTAAGGGGTAATTTAGCATGGCCAATCCACCTAACGTGCACATCTTTGGTCTGTGGAAGGAAACCCTCACAGACATGGGGAGAACATGCAGACGCCACACAGACAGTGACCCAAGGTGAGAATCGAGTACCAGGCACTGTGAGACAGCAGTGCTAAGCACTGTGCCACCATGCTGCCATACTTGCATACTCTCTTCCTTCAGGAAACGATAAAAAAGTCTGAGATCACGCACCAACGGACTCAAGAACAGTTTCTTCCATGCTGCTGTCAGACTTTTGAATGGTCCTACCCCACATTAAGTTGATCTTTTTCTACACCCTAGCTGTGACTGTAACACTACATTCTGCACTCTCTCCTTTCCTTCTCTGTGCACGGTATGCTTTGTCTGTATAGTGCGCGAGAAACAATACTTTTCACTGTATGTTAATACACGTGACAATAATAAATCAAATCTATGTACTCAATGAATGGTATGCTTTGTATAGCACACAAAAGACAATATTTTTCACTGTATCCCAGTATATGTGACAATAATAAATCAAATCTATGTACTCTATGAATGATATGCTTTGTACAGTGCACACGAAACAATACTTTTCCCTGTATCCCAGTATGTGACAATAATAAATCATATCTATGTACTCTATGAATGGTATGCTTTATATATTTTATGAATGGTATGCTTTGTCTGCATAACACACAAGAAACAACACTTTTCACTGTATCCCAGTACATGTGACAATAATAAATCAAATCTGTGGACTCTATGAACAGCATGCTTTGTCGGTATAGCACACAATAAACAATACTTTTCACTGTATCCCAGTGCATGTGACAATAATAAATCATATCTATGTACTCCATGAACGGTATGCTTTGTCCGTATATATATTTTTATATATATATATATTTTATGAGTGGTATGCTTTGTCGGTATAACGCACAATAAACAATACTTTTCACTGTATCCCAGTACATGTGACAATAATAAGTCAAATCTATGTACTCTATGAATGGTATGCTTTGTTTGTATGGTGCGCAAGAAACAACACTTTTCACTGTATGTTAATACATATGACAATAATAAATCAAATCTATGTACTCTATGAATGGTATGCTTTGTCGGCATTACACACACAAGAAACAATACTTTTCACTGTATCCCAGTACATGTGACAATAATAAATCAAACCTATGTACTCTATGAACAGCATGCTTTGTAGGTGTAGCACACAATAAATAATACTTTTCACTGTATCCCAGTACATGTGACAATAATAAATCAAATCAAATGGAAGAATAAAGTCAAAATTCCATCTCTCATAACATAAACCTGCATTTGGCTTCAGTGACCATCAGTCTGCAAATATCAGTGGATATGATGGCAATAAGACACCGGAGGCTCGGTAGATTTTAAGGCACATGTTTTAGGAAGAGATAGGGAGCTTTGGGGAGGGAATTCCGGAGCCCGGGGTTCCCAGGCAGCTGAAGGCATAGCTTCATGGTGGAGCAATGGGAATTGGCAATGTTCACCGGATGGATGCAGAGATGATAGAATCATAGACTCAATCAATCCCTACAATGTTGGAAGACGCCATTCAGCCCATCGAGCCTGCACCAACAACTATCCCACCCAGGTCCTAGCCCCACAGTCCAAAGATGTGCAGGTTAGGTGGATTGACCATGCTAAATTGCCCTTTTAGTGTCCAAAGGTCATGTGACAGTGCAGGTTAGGTGGATTGGCCATGATAAATTGCCCCTTAGTGTCCGAAGATGTGCGGATTAGCGGAGTAAATGGTGGGGTTACAGGGATAGGGACTGGGTCAGATGCACTGTCAGGGTGTCAGCACCAAAATGATGGGTGGAATAACCTCCTCCTGCACTGCAGGGATTCTGTAAAGCTGGCATGCGCGAGTCAGGCTGACAATGCAGCATTTCTGCAGCTTGACACTGGAGGGAGGTAGCAGCACTTTTGGTGCTGGGAGCCCCGACGTCAGCTCACGGTAAATAACAAGAGCAGGAAGCAGGGGTGAAGGCACAACCACATCATACTCGCTACAACAGCTGCGGCGATGTGTTACTCTGTCACATCAGCCTGTTGGCTAAATATTGCTAAACAGCACCTCTTTAAAACGCAAATAAACAAAAATCGAGAGCTCTGGGAAAAATTAAAAATAGAAAGAGTTTGTCCAGGAAGCAGGAAGGTGGTGTAAATCTTCAGGCATTATCACTACATCTCCAGGGCAAAGAAGTCCTGTGCATGAATGTTCACAACATGGTGCAAGCATTCATACAGGGGGGTGGCATGGCTCAAACCCAGAACATTCGTAATGCTGCCCTGCTCCCTTCCTGCACAACTTCATTCCATTTCTTTGAGGGGCTGGGGTCTGTACTCGATGGGAGTTTAGAAGGACGAAGGCGGGGAGGATCTCATTGAAATGTACAGAATACTGAAAGGCCCAGATAGGGTGGGGACACGGGGAAGATGTTTCCATTCGTCGGAGAGACTAGTATCTGAGGGTACAGCTCAGAGTGAAGGGACAACCCTTTAGAGGTGAGGTGAGGTGAGGAGCAATTTCTTGAGCCAGAGGGTGGGTGAATCCAAGGGATTCGTTGCCACAGAAGGCAGGTTAGACTGAACACAGAACAGTACAGGCCCTTCGTGTCGAGATATGTCCAACCTAAGAACAAAGTATCCCACTCCCTATCATTCTGGTGTTCTCCATGTGCCTATCCATTAACCGCTTGAAAGTTCCTAAAGTGTCCGACTCCACTATCACAGCAGGTAGTCTATTCCACACCCCAACCACTTTCTGAGTGAAGAATCTACCTCGGACATCCCTCCTAAATCTCCCACCATGGACCTTATAGTTATGCCCTCTAGTTACAGCTACATCCACCCGAGGGAATAGTCTCTGCACGTCCACTCTATCTATCCCCCCTCATCATCTTAAAACCTGGGGTGGGCACAGTGTGAAGTCTCACAACACCAGGCTAAAGTCCAACAGCTTTATTCGGAACCATGAGCTTTCGGAATGCTGCCCCTTCATCGGGCGACTCACCTGAGGAAGAGGCGGCGCTCCAAAAGCTCGTGATTGGAAATAAACACATTGGACTTTAATCTGGTGTTGTAGGACATCACACTGTGCCCACCCCAGTCCAACACTGGCATCTCCACCTCACGAGTGTATTCAAGACTGAGATAGATAGGTTCTTAATTGGTAAGGGAGATTAAAGGATATGAGGAAAAGGCAGGATAGTGGAATTGAGACACATTTCAGCCATGATCGAATGGCGGAGCAGCTCAATGGGCTGAATGGCCTAATTCTGTTCCTATATCTTATGGTCCTTCAACATTGAAGACATTATCCAAGGTGTCCCTCCTCACACTGAGACTACACCAGTCAATTTAAATCTCAGCTCCGCACAAACTATTCCTACTCGTTGACTTAGAAAACGGGTGCAGGAGTAGGCCATTCGGCCCATCCAGTCTGCACTACCATTCAATGAGATCGCGGTTGATCATGTGCTTTCTGTATCCCACTCCCACTTTCCCACTCCTGCTTTCTCTCCAAACCTCTTGGTCCTTTTAGCCGCAAGGGCCACCTCCAGCTCCCTCTTAAACATATCTAATGAACTGGCCCACAACAACTTCCTGTGGTAGGGAATTCCACAGGTTCACAACTCTCCAAGTGAAGAAGTTCTTCCCCAACTCAGTCCTGAATGGCTTACCCCTTATTCTTAGCTTGCTGCCGGCAACTCAATTAATTCTTGTAGCTCCAACTTCACTCTCTCCCCCTGCCAACACCATGACCCCCCTTCTTCCTCCCTCGCCACACACAGCCCCCCCAGCCCCCTTCTGCCCCACCAAACCTCCCCAGCAATGTTAACTTTCTTACCAGTTTCAGGATACGGCAGTCAATCTTACGTCAGAACGCCACTGCATGGGCAAGCTCCACTATTGTATGCTGTGGCTTCATGGTGGATGGCATTCCGTGCCTACTCCTCTCCGACTGCGCCCACCCTCCCAATAAAAAGTCAAAGCTCCGTCACAAAGTCTGATGGAAAGTCTATAGAATCCCAAATTGCAGACGGAGGCCATTTGACCCATCAAGGCTGCACTGACCACAATCCCAACCAGGCCTTTTCTTCTAACCCCCAGATATTTACCTGCTAGTCCCCCTGACACTAAGGGGCATTTTAGCACGGCCAATCCACCTAATCTACACAACTTTGGATTGTGGGAGGAAACCCACAATCCAAAGGAACAGGTTGATTTCTAGATATTGGGTTCAAGTGTTGAAGTTACAGAGGCAAACCGAGGGAGGAGGCAGTCTGTGTGAGGCACTGGGCACTAGCCGCAGGGCGGCACAGTAGAACAGTGGGTTACCATTACTGCCTCAAAGCAGCAGGGACCCAGGTTTGATTCCCAGCCTCAGGTCACTGTCTGTGTACAGTCTGCACATTCTCCCCATGTCTGCGAGGGTTTCCTCCGAGTGCTCCGGTTTCCTCCCACAATCCAAAGTTGTGTAGATTAGGTGGATTGGCCGTGCTAAATTGCCCCTTAGTGTCAGGGGGACTAGCAGGTAAATATCTGGGGGTTAGAAGAAAGGGCCTGGTTGGGATTGTGGTCAGTGCAGCCTTGATGGGTCAAATGGCCTCCGTCTGCAATTTGGGATTCTATAGATTTTATCACATTAAGAAGCAGGACCTTGGGTTATCATAGAATTCCTACAGTGCAGAAGGAGCTCTTAGGCCCATCGAGTCTGCACGAACAACAATCCTACCCAGGGCCTATCCCCAGAACCCAACGTATTTACCCTGCTAATCCCTGATACTAAGGAGCAATTTAGTATGGCCAATCCACCTAACCTGCACATCTTTGAACGCAAAGGGGCAATTTAGCATGGCCAACCCCCTAACCTGCACATCTTTGAACATCAAGGGGCAATTTAGCGTGGCCAATCCACCTGACCTGCACATCTTTCTGACTGTGGGAGGAAACTGGAGCACCCAGAGGAAACCCACACAGACATGGGGAGAAAGTACAGGCCCAACACAGACAGTGACCCAAGCCAGGTTCCTGGTACTGTGTGGCAGCAATGCTAACCACTGTGCCACCTCCTGAGGCGTGAGCAAACAGAGGTAAGAGGAAGAGGATTGGGGGCGGGGAACGAACAGATGGATCAAAGATCCATCTTTGATCCATCCATCCATCTGTAGGGCGGCACGGTAGCACAGTGCTTAGCACTGCTGCTTCACAGCTCCAGGGTCCTGGGTTCGATTCCCGGCTCGGGTCACTGCCTGTGTGGAGTTTGCACATTCTCCTCGTGTCTGCGTGGGTTTTCTCCGGGTGCTCCGGTTTCCTCCCACAGTCCAAAGATGTGCGGGTTAGGTTCATTGGCTATGCTAAAAATTGCCCCTTAGTATCCTGGGATGTGTAGGTTAGAGGGACTAGCAGGTAAAATGTATGGGGATAGGGTCTGGGTGGGATTGTGTTCGGTGCAGACTTGATGGGCCGAAGGGCCTGTTTCTGCACTGTAGGATTCTATGTAATATCCTGACCGATCTATATGTAAAAGATAGGTGTGGGGAGAAGTGGGACATTGGAACCAGCACTGAGGAAAGTAGGATCTGTACAGCTGAGACGGTTTATGTCTGAATCATGCTGAGACTGATGTTCCAGTGAGCCACACAAGGGAAGTAGACAGAATTTTAAACCAAATGGTGGAGGCAAGGAATCAAATCAGGGAAGATGTGGTAAACTAAAGAGTAGAGAGAAAGCAGGAAGAAGGTCCTAATACAGGAAATTATATATAGATCATCACAAGACTGAACAATTCTGATCGGGGACAGTGTCGGGGGAGCTTTACTCTGTATCTAACCCCATGCTGTACCTGTCCTGGGAGTGTTTGATGGGGACAGTGTGGAGGGAGCTTTACTCTGTATCTAACCCTGTGCTGTGATCTGAGGATTCAGCCACATAGGAGGGTTTTAGACATCCCTAGACGTGGGGAAACAGGAGCAGAAGATATTTTGTGTGCTGCAAAGAAGTTTGGAGTTCATATGAAGGAAAGAACTTGTTCATTTCTCTAGCGCCTATGACCAACTCAGAGCATCACAAAGGCACTTTTGAAACATAGTCACTGCTGTAATATTGGAAAGAGGGCAGCTTGGTGCTGCAGTGGGTTAACACTGCTGCCGCACAGTGCCAGGGACCCAGGTTCGGTTCCCAGCTTGGGTCACTGACTGTGTGGAGTCTGCACGTTCTCCCTGTGTCTGCATGAGTTTCCTCCAGTTTCCTCCCACAGTCCGAATGACGTGCTGGTTAGGGTGCATTGGCTGTGCTAAATTCTCCCTCAATGTAACCAAAACAGGCGCTGGAGTGTGGCAACTAGGGGATTTTTCACAGTAACTTCATTGCAGTGTTAATGTAAGCCTTACTTGTGACTTTAAATAAACTTATACCTTGCTTTTATACAGCAGCCAATTTGTACACAGAGCACTCCAACAAACAGCAATGTGATAACGACCAAACCATCTGCTTTTACTGATGCCAGTTAAGGGATAAATACGGGCTCCAAGAAATCAGCGAGAACTCCCTACTCTTCTTCCAGCAATGGCCTTGGGATTGGTCTGTCCTCCTGAGATATTTGGAGCTGTTCCTTGTACATAAACTCAGCATTGAATTGTATTTGGTGGGAATTAAATTGAGGAACTGTTTGAGCTGTTGTACATATAGCAGACACAAACTGAGGTGATAGGTTTACAGACACATGTTTATCATGTGTGCCTCTGCAAATAGAAGCTTATAAGTATCTAAAAATTAGAATCCATTCTTCACTTCACAGCCTAGCTATCTGAAATAGATCAGACAGTCTCGGTTTAATGTCGCAACCACTAACCCTGCAGTATTCCTTTGTCAATCCCCTCCAACACTGCTCCATTCCCTCAGCACTGGCCCTCTGATAGGGCGGCACTCCCTCAGCACTGACCCTCTGATAGGGCGGCACTCCCTCAGCACTGACCCTCTGACAGGGTGGCACTCCCTCAGCACTGACCCTCTGACAGTGCAGTGATCCCTCAGCATTGACCCTCCAAACCTGCGCCATTCCCTCAGTGCTGTCCCTCTGACCCTGCACCATTCCCTCAGTCTGTCCCTCTGACCCTACGCCATTCCCTCAGTCTGTCCCTCTGACCTTACGCCATTCCATCAGTCTGTACCTTTGACCCTGCACCATTCCCTCAGTCTGTCCCTCTGACCCTGCACCATTCCCTCAGCGCTGTCCCTCTGACAGTGCGCCATTCCCTCAGCACTGCCCCTCTGACCCTGCATCATTCCCTCAGCACTGCCCCTCTGACCCTGCATCATTCCCTCAGCACTGCCCCTCTGACCCTGCACCATTCCCTCAGTCTGTCCCTTTGACCCTGCACCATTCCCTCAGCACTGTCCCTCTGACCCTGCATCATTTCCTCAGTGCTGTCCCTCTGACCTGCACCATTCCCTCAGCGCCGTCTGTCTGACAGTGCGCCAGTCCTTCAGTCTGCCCTCTGACCCTGCACCATTCCCTCCGTGCTGTCCTTCTGACCCTGTGCCAGTCCCTCAGTCTGTCCCTCTGACCCTGCACCACTCCCTCAGTATTGGAACCATGAGTGTCAGCCTGGATTATGGGTCAAAGCTCCCACAATAGATCTTCGACCCACAGCCTTGTGATCAGGTGCTGCCCTTCACGCCCTGACCAAGACCAAGATTGTCCCAGACCAGACCACTGGCTAAGAGCAAGGGCACTTCACGCTTGGACGATTGTAAAGGCTGATTAAAGTTAACCAAAGCGTTCCACTGGGGGTTGAGCGGTGGAAAAGCCTTGGATTTACTTTGGAGAGAAATGGATAAAGTGCTGGGAATTGGGGAGGTTCCTTTGGTTTCTCTGAATGGGTTGAATTGAGTGGGCAATCTCAGCCTCCCACGCTTGCATTTAGCTTCCAGTTTCTGGATCAGGCACTGCCTCACGTGGGTCTTATATAATCAATGTGTCATCAGTACATGACGGCTCCTGAAGCTGATAACATGCTGCCACAGGGGGCGATGCTGGGCATATTCTCTCCCAACACCTCTCCCTGCTCCTTAAACACAACCAAGTCGCGTAAAGAGGCCTTGATTATTGGGGTGAGAGGGTGAGACGTTCACTCACTTCGAGGGGACAACGCAAAGCGGAGACAATCGCAACGTTCACCAATTCATAGAATCCCGACAGTGCAGAAGGAGGCCATTCGGCCCAATGCGTCTTTTACCGATCATAATCCCACCCAAGCTCTGTCCCCACAACCCCGAAAATTTACCCTGCTAATCCCCTGACATTAAGGGTCAATTTAGCGCAGGGAGAACAGGCAGACACCACATAAAAAGTGACCCGAGACTGGAATCGAATCTGGGTTCCTGGCGCTGTGGGGCAGCAATGCTTAACCACCGTCCCACCGTGCCGTCCATATTCTCTCTTTCAGGTCTCACAGTGTCAGGGACCCAGGTTCGATTCCCAGCTTGTGTCACTGTCTGTGTGGAACCTGCACATTCTTCCCCATGTCTGCGTGGGTTTCCTCCAGGTGCTCTGGTTTCCTCCCACACTCCAAAGATGTGCAGGTTAGGTGGTTGGCCATGCTAAATTGCCCCTTAGTGTCCAAAGATGTGCAGGTTAGGTGTATTGGCCACGCTAAATTGTCCCTTAGTGCCCAAAGATGTGCGGGTTAGGTGGATTGACCATGCTAAATTGTCCCTTAGTGTCAGGGGAATTAGCAGGGTAACTATGGTATGGGAATAGGGCCTGGATGGGATTGTGGTCGGTGGAGACTTGATGGGCTGAATGGCCGCCTCCTGACTGTAGGGCTTCTATGATAATGAAAAGAAATCTGGGGCACCGAGTTAGTTGGAGAGCTGAGGTGGAGGCCAATAGTATGGCAGACACAAAGCTGAGATGCCACAGCTCCACCACTGGTCGGAGAGTGCACTGAAGCATGACATGTTCACATAGCTGGTTTGCATGGGTGGGCATGCGACGTTAAAATAGGAGAAGTCCTCAGAAAGAACACAAGGAGCAAGAACGGTTTTAGGGGCCAGAAGCCAATAGAGATGGAAATCATGGTTGATTGTCAGTAAACCCCGTCTGGGTCACCAATGTCCCAGGAGATTTGCCATCCTTACCCGGTCTGGCCTACATGGGACTCCAGGGCCACAGCCATGTGGCTGATTCTCAACTGCCCTCTGAGAAAGCTGAATGAGACACTCAGTTCAAGGGGCAATTAGGAATGTGTAATATATTCTGGCCCAACCAGGTGACATTCACATCCAATGAAATAATAAAGAAAGAAATAATTAACTTTAAAATTCACATCCAATCTTTTTGATATTCCAATGGTCAGGGATTAAATGGATCTCGGGGTCGTTATGGTGTGGCTCAACTCCAAGGATCTAGTTTTGGATCTTGTCATCTTTGAGGTAACAAATTGACAGCTAGTGACTAACCTTCTGATTCAGATTCTGTACAACACTAACATTTTATCATTTTTTTAAAAAAACCTCCAGTTTTTAACCTGTTGTGCTGCCTCATTAAGAAACAGTGTACCCTACCCTATCCCACTCACATCACATCATAGGAATTCCGGGTTAGTTACTGTGGAATATATCGGAAACTAAGAACAAAAGAAGGAGATGCAACCAGATTAAAGGAAAAGAAATAAGTCAAATAGAGCCATGGAGCATGGAAACAGGCCCTTCAACCCAACCAGTCCATGCCAACCACGGTGCCCTCTCAGCTAGTCCCAGTGTTTGGCCTATATCCCTCTAACCTTTTCCCATCCGTGTACTTATCCAAACGCTTCTTAAATGTCACTATTGTACCTGCCTCAACCTCTTTTTCTGGCAGCTCATTCTGACACTATCGTTAAGAAAGCCCCATCAACGCCTCTACTTTCTCAGAAGACTAAGGAAATTTGGCATGTCAGCTACGACTCTCACCAACTTTTACAGATGCACCATAGAAAGCATTCTTTTGGTTGTATCACAGCTTGGTATGGGCTCCTGCTCTGCCCAAGACCACAAGGACCTACAAAGGGTTGTGAATGTAGCCCAATCCATCACACAAACCAGCCTCCCATCCATTGACTCTGTCTACACTTCCCGCTGCCTGGGGAAAAGCAGCCAGCATAATTAAGGACCCCACGCACCCCGGACATTCACTCTTCCACCTTCTTCTGTCAGGAAAAAGATAAAAAAGTCTGCGGTCACGTACCAACCGACTCAAGGACAGCTTCTTTCCTGCTGCTGTCAGACTTTTGAATGGACCTACCTCGCATTAACTTTCTCTACACCCTAGCTATGACTGTAATACTACATTCTGTACCCTGTCTTTTCCTTTTCTATGATTGATATGCTCTATCTGTATAACACGCAAGAAACAACACTTTTCACTGTATCCCAGTATGTGACAATAATAAATCAAATCAAAGGGATGACTTGGTTTAAAAAAGGTTTTAAAAGTTTATTTATTATTGTCACAAGTAATGCTTACATTAACACTGCAATGAAGTTACTGTGAAAACCCCCTAGTCGCCCACACTCCGGCTCCTGTTCGGGTTACACTGAGGGAGAATTTAGTACAGGCCAAAGCACCCTAACCAGCATGTCTTTCAGACTGTGGGAGGAAACCGAAGCACCCAGAGGAAACCCATGCAGACATGGGGAGAATGTACAGGCTCCGCACAGACAGTGACCCAAGCCACAAATCGAACCCAGGTCCTTGGCGCTGTGAGTCAGCAGAGCTAACCCGCTGTGCCACCATCTAGGTCAGTTCATTCTTACTCGGCCTCAACCAACTTGAACCCCTCCAAAACCCTGTTGTCCGCTTCTGACTGACACCAAGTCCCCAGTGAGCCACCACCCCAGGGCCCGCTTGCCTAAACAGGTTCCCAGCCAAGCAAGGTCTTACTCTTGTTTTCAAATCCCACCGTGGCCTCACTCCTCCCTATCTCTGTCATAATGAACAAAGAAGAGGACAGCACAGGGACAGGCCTTACGGTCCATCCAGCACAGAAACAGGCCTTACGGTCCATCCAGCACAGAAACAGGCCCTTTGGCCCTCCAAGCCAGAGCCAATCATGATGCCTGATCTAAAACTGCATGCACTTAGAGTCCATATCCTTCCATTTCCATCCTATTCATGTATTGTCTAACTGCCCCTTAAATGCCGCTATTGTACCTGCTCCCACCATCTCTCCGGGCAGCGTGTTCCAGACGCTCACCACCCTCTGTGTAAAAACAAATCTGCCTTGCACATCTCCTCTAAACTTTTCCCCATGCACCTTAAACCTATGTCCCTGAAAGAGCTTCTGACCATCCACTCTGCTCGTGCCCTTCATAATCTTGAAAACCTCTATCAGGTCACCCCTCAACCTCTGTCATTCCAGTGAGAACAGTCTGAGTTTCTCCAACCTCTCTTCATAGCTAATGCCCTCCAGACCAGGCAACATCCCGGTAAACCTCTTCTGTCCTCTCTCCAAAGCCTCCATACCCTTCTGGTAGTGTGGTGACCAGAATTGTATATTATATTCAAAATACAGCCTAAATAAAGTTTGACAAAGCTGCAGCATGACTTGCCAATTTTTATACTCAATGCCCCAGCTGATGAAGGCAAGCATGCTGTATGCCTTCCTGACTACCTTCTCCACCTGCGTTGCCACTTTCAATGATCAGTTGATATGTCTGCCCAGATCTCTCTGCCTATCAAGAGGTCTATGCACTCCTCTGACTCCAGTCTCTTCATCCCTGATTTCCATCACTCTACCATTGGCGGTCGGGCCCTCTGTGCTAAGCTCTGAAATTTCCTCCTAAACCTAAAGAGACTCCACATAAAGCAGTCTCTTTAAGCAAGACTTGATCTTCTGTCCAATCTCATGCATCTCAGTGTAAAATAAGCATTGATAATCGCTCTTGCGAAGCACCTTGGGATGTTTCTCTCTTACAGGAGCAACATAAATGTAGACTATTGTTGTTTAGTCTTTCTGGGCAAACAGAGGTTTGTAAGGATGCCCGTGCTTGGCAAATCTCTACAGTTACCCCAAATCTCTCAAAGTGTCACTGAAGACAGATCGGTGAAACAGACCAGGTGGAAAAAACAGAGCAACATCGGCCCCTTGCTTTGCACAGAGATCTCCCCCCGTCTCTCACACAGAGATCTCCCTACCCCTCACACAGAGACCTCCCAACCCTTCACACAGAGATCTACTCCCCCCTCACAGAGACTTCTCAACCCCCACACACAGAGATCTCCCTAGCCCTCACACAGAGATCTAACCCCACTCGCACAGAGATCTCCCCCCGACTCACAGAGAGCTCCCGACCCCCCCCCACAGAGATCCAACCCCACTCACATCGAGATCTCCCTACCCCTCACGCAGAGATCTCCCTACCCCTCACGCAGAGATCTCCCTACCCTCACACAGAGATCTCCCCCCCCCACTTACACAGAGACCTCCCTACCCTCACAGAGATCTACCCGCCCCCCCCAACTCACACAGAGACCTCCCCACCCCTCACACAGAGATCCCCCCACCCCTCACACAGAGACCTCCCGATCCCCCACACAGAGGCCTCCCTACCCCTCAAGCAGAGGCCTCCCGACCCCTCAAGCAGAGGTCCCCCCACCCCTCAGAGCTCCCTACCCCTCATACAGAGATCTCCCTACCCTCACAGAGATCCCCCACCCCTCACACAGAGATCTCTCTACCCTCACACAGAGACCTCCCGACCCTCACACAGAGATCTCCCCCACCACTCACACAGAGATCTCCCGACCCCTCACGCAGAGACCTCCGACTCCTCACGCAGGAGGTCCCCCCCACCCCTCAGAGATCTCCCTACCCTCACAGAGACCTCCTAACCCCTCACACAGAGATCTCCCTACCCTCACACAGAGATCTACCCCTCCACTCACACAGAGATCTACCCCCCACTCACACAGAGACCTCCTGACCCCTCACACAGAGATCTACCCCCCACTCACACAGAGACCTCCTGACCCCTCACACAGAGATCTACCCCCCCCACTCACACAGAGACCTCCTGACCCCTCACACAGAGATCTACCCCCCCACTCACACAGAGACCTCCCTGACCCCTCACGCAGAGACCTCCCTGACCCCTCACGCAGAGACCTCCCTGACCCCTCACGCAGAGACCTCCCGATCCCTCACGCAGAGACCTCCCGACCCCTCACGCAGAGACCTCCCGATCCCTCACGCAGAGACCTCCCGACCCCTCACGCAGAGACCTCCCGACCCCTCACGCAGAGACCTCCCGACCCCTCACGCAGAGACCTCCCGACCCCTCACGCAGAGACCTCCCGACCCCTCACGCAGAGACCTCCCGACCCCTCACGCAGAGACCTCCCGACCCCTCACGCAGAGACCTCCCGACCCCTCACGCAGAGACCTCCCGACCCCTCACGCAGAGACCTCCCGACCCCTCACGCAGAGACCTCCCGACCCCTCACGCAGAGACCTCCTGACCCCTCACGCAGAGACCTCCCGACCCCTCACGCAGAGACCTCCCGACCCCTCACGCAGAGACCTCCCGACCCCTCACGCAGAGACCTCCCGACCCCTCACGCAGAGACCTCCCGACCCCTCACGCAGAGACCTCCCGACCCCTCACGCAGAGGTCCCCCCACCCCTCAGAGGTCTCCCTACCCTCACACAGAGATCTCTCTACCCTCACAGAGATCTAGCCCCCCACTCCCGACTCTTCACACAGAGATCTACCCCCCCACTCACACAGAGACCTCCTGACCCGTCACACAGAGATCCCCCCACCCCTCACACAGAGATCTATCCCCCACTCACATAGAGACCTCCCGAACCCTCACAAAAAGATCTGCCAACCCCTCACACAGAGATCTCCCTACCCCTCTCTGTGTGGTGCGAGGGGAAGGGAGGTCAGTGCGTGAGGGGAAGGGAGGTCAGTGCGTGAGGGGAAGGGAGGTCAGTGCGTGAGGGGAAGGGAGGTCAGTGCGTGAGGGGAAGGGAGGTCAGTGCGTGAGGGGAAGGGAGGTCAGTGCGTGAGGGGAAGGGAGGTCAGTGCGTGAGGGGAAGGGAGGTCAGTGCGTGAGGGGAAGGGAGGTCAGTGCGTGAGGGGAAGGGAGGTCAGTGCGTGAGGGGAAGGGAGGTCAGTGCGTGAGGGGAAGGGAGGTCAGTGCGTGAGGGGAAGGGAGGTCAGTGCGTGAGGGGAAGGGAGGTCAGTGCGTGAGGGGAAGGGAGGTCAGTGCGTGAGGGGAAGGGAGGTCAGTGCGTGAGGGGAAGGGAGGTCAGTGCGTGGGGGGAAGGGAGGTCAGTGCGTGAGGGGAAGGGAGGTCAGTGCGTGAGGGGAAGGGAGGTCAGTGCGTGAGGGGAAGGGAGGTCAGTGCGTGAGGGGAAGGGAGATTTCTGTGTGAGAGGTAGGGAGATCTCTGCATGAAGGATAGGGATCCACCCTGGCTTCAGGCAAGGATCTACCCTGTATCTCACAGACCTGCCCCCTCTACCCCCCCACCCCGGCATCACACAGGGGTTTACTCCCTGTCTCACAGACCTAGCCCCCTCCCCAATCCCTCCTACACGCAGAGGTCTACCCTTTTTCTCACAGATCTATTTCCCAACCCTGGCACCACGCAGGTATCCACCACCTATCTCACAGTCCTGCATTCTCCACCCTGATATCGCGCAGTGACCTGCCCACTATCTCACAGACCTAGCGCCCCCCATCCCAGCATCACTCAGGGATTTATCCCCAATCTCACAGACTTGCCACCCCTCCTTCTTGCAGAGGTCTACCCTTTTTCTCACAGATCTATTCCCCAACCTGGCATCGCAAAGGGATCTATCCCCTATCTTACAGACCTACACCTCCACCCTGGCATCGCTCAGGGATCGACCCCCTGTCTCACAGACCTGCCACCACTCCCCCACCCACCCCTACATCGCTCAGGGATCTACCCCCGGACTCCCACAGGAATCAGCCCCCACCTTTGCTGCAATTCAGTGTGAATGTGGGCGCCTTTGTTTCCCACAGAAAACCAGGTATCTTAGCAACCACGTCTACTGCTGGGCTGAGAGATGAGCGTCATTGCTAAAAGGCTGACAATTCTGAGTGTTCCACTCCTGCCCTTCCACACAGGATGAGAAAGTCTCGCCGTGTTGTACACAGTGGGGGCAATTCTCACCGCTGTGACTGACATCTTCTGAGTTCAAGTTAAACTACAAAGAATTGAGCACATAATACTGACACAGTCCCAACGGAGTGCTGAGGGGGGCACCGCACTGTCAGAGGGTCAGGATGGTCTGGGTTGGGGCTGGAGAAGGTCGGGATGGTGTTAAGCTGGGGGCGAGGGTTAGGAGGATGTGCATGGGGGCGGATGACATGTTTACCCAACCCAGACGGTGGAGACCATCGGAAATGGACAAGGGGATGTGCGTTCGACACATGGGTGGTGACTGGAAGCGGATTTTAAGAGTTAACACCAAGGTTTCTGGATGTTTTCCCTACGCTGCTCCATTAAAGCAGACATTTTTAAACCCTGGTTGGTTGTTGGACCAGCTTGTTGTCATGGCAATGAGTGGGCTCCAATGGCTTAGTTGCTAAGAGACCAACATTGTAGATGAGTAACAAACATGTAAAAAAAATGTAAGAATCTTCACTTGGCACAGGGTGGGCGGTGGGGGAAGAGTATGCGGTGTATCGCTTTCCCCAAATGACAAGGAAGAGAATAAAAATCCCACTCTCAGTGGCAGTACCAAGGCAGGGAGATTCAGAAAATGGAGCCGGCAGGCAGCAAGGGACGTTCAGGCACATGAATGCATTCTCTCCCGCGTCACGGGGCAACAACAACTTGCTTTTACATAGAGCAGTTCAAAAGTCTCCTTCCCTCCTCGTCTGTCCCACCAAGCACAGTACAGGGAAGCGATCTGTGATCGAAACATTAGCCCATTAGTGTGTGGGTTACAGGGATTTGGCTGTGCTAAACTGCCTCTTAGCGTCCAAAGATGTGTGGGTTAGGGAGAATGGCCAAGCTAAATTGCCCCTTAGTGTCCAAAGATGTGTAGGTTAGGGTGGATTGGCCAGGCTAAATTACCCTTTAGTGTCCAAAGATGTGCAGGTAGGGGGATTAGTGGGGTAAATACATGGGGTTATGGAACAGACTCTGAGTAAGATGCATTCTGAGATTGCTTTAAGTATAATATCATCATGGCAGGATCATCAGTAAATGTCAAACCTCTGAGTCCCACTGTGGATTTGAACCCACAACCTTATGGCTCGAGAATGAGAGTGTTGGCCAGACAGTCACAGCTGTCATAGTCTGGTCACCTTCAGAAAATTTTATTAAAGGTACATAAATGTGGAACTTTTATTCCAAGCTAACCTTCAGAATTGAATAACAGTGCAGTCGCTTCTATTCTGATACATTGCATAATACTATTCATGTAGATTATCCCTCGCCCCAGATACACATGGGACTCATACACAGATATATTTTTGTGTGCTAAAAACACCAGGTCAAATACCAGAACTAATTCCTTGTTACTGAGTAAATACCTCAGGTGGAGGTTTGACATTTACTGATGAAGCTGCCACGATGCTTAAAGTAATCTCAGAATGCCAAAATTGATTTTAATAATGGATTCCCACAGCAGAATTTCTCACAACTTGTTTCATCCATAATTGACACAGCAATACTTTGTTCTAGTCATTTTACCCCTCCTCCCCACTTCCCACTCTAATTAACACGTTGAGGAGAGGCGTGTGGGGAGAGGGAGTGGGGAGAATGTGGGACTTACTCCCACAGGGAGTGGGGAGAATGTGGGACTCACTCCCACAGGGAGTGGGGAGAATGTGGGACCCACTCCCACGGGGAGTGGGGAGAATGTGGAACTCGCTTCCACAGGGAGTGGGGAGAATGTGGGACTTGCGCCCACAGCGAATGGGGAGAACGTGGGACTCGCTCCCACGGGGAGTGAGGAGAACGTGGGACTTGCTCCCATTGTGAATAGTCGAGGTAAATAGTACAGCACAGAACAGACCCTTCTGCCCTTCAAGCCCATGCTGGTCATGGTGCCCTAACTAAACCAAACTAAACAAAAACCTTTCAGCCCTTACTTGGTCTCCCTCTATTCCCTCCCTATTCAGATTCCCATCGCTAAATATTTTTAAGACGCGGGTTGATGGGTTTTTGATAAGCGAGGGGATTAAGGGTTATGGGGAGAGGGCAGGAATGTGGAACTGAGCCACGACAGATCAGCCATGATCTTATTGAATGGCGGGGCAGGCTCGAAGGGCTAGATGGCCTACTCCTGCTTCTATTTCTTATGTTTTTATGTCTCTTAAATGTTGCTAATGTGCTTTCTTCCACCACCTCCTCTGGCAGCGCATTTCAGGCACCCACCACTTTGGGCAGCATGGTAGCACAGTGGGTTAGCACTGCTGCTTCACAGCGCCAGGAACCCCAGTTCGATTCCTGGCTTGGGTCACTGTCTGTGTGGAGTTTGCACATTCTCCTTGTGTCTGCATGGGTTTCCTCCGGGTGCTCTGGTTTCCTCCCACAGTCCAAAACATGTGCAGGTTTGGGTGCATTGGCCATATTAAAATTGCCCCTTAGTGTCCTGGGATGCGTAGGTTAGAGGGACTAATGGGTAAATATGCAGAGATATGGGAGTAGGGCCTGTGTGGCATTGTGGTCAGTGCAGACTCGATAGGCCGAATGACCTCTTTTTGTACTGTAGGGATTCTATGACTCTCTCTGCATGAAAAACTTTCCTTGCACATCTCCCTTAAACTTTCCCCCTCTCTGCTCCCTTTGTAATTGTCATTTGCCTTCAGATCACCTACATTGTGCTTGCCGGAAGTGGAAACTCCTGCCTGAGGTCAATGGACCATCCCATGGTCCGCCCCTCGACCGCTCCAATTCCTGTGGCAGGCGGAAGGGAAAATATGCCCCAGAGTGTCTACTCAAACATCATAGAATAGATGGAATAGATCCAGGACAATTGTGACTGAACACATTGACGAAGGAAGAGCGGTGAATATGGTTTACATGGACTTCAGCAGGTGTTTGATAAGGTCCCCCATGCAAGACTTCTCGAGAAGGTGAAAGGGCATGGGATCCAAGGGACTTTGGCCTTATGGATCCAGAAGGCACAGAGTGGTTGTGGATGGGTCTTTTTCTGCATGGAGGTCGGTCACCAGTGGAGTGCCCCAGGGATCTGTTCTAGGACCCTTGCTATTTGTCATTTTCATAAATGACCTGGATGAGGAAGTGGAGGGATGGGTTAGTAAGTCTGTCAATGATACGAAGGTTGATGGTGTTGTGGATAGTCTGGAGGGATGTCAGAAGTTGCAGCATGACATAGATAGGATGCAAGACTGGGCAGAGAAGTGACAGATTGACCTCAATGCAGACAAAAGTGTAGTGGTCCGTTTTGTCAGGTCCAATGGGATGAAAGAGTACAATGTCAAGGGTAGGAGTCTTAGCAGTGTTGAGGAGCAGAAGGATCTTGGGGTCTGGGTCCATCGGACTCTCAAATTGGCCTCGCAGGTGGAGGATGTGGTCAAGAAGGCATATGGTGTACTGGCCTTTATTAAACGGGGGATGAGTTTAGGAGTTGGGAGGTAATGCTGCAACTTTATAAGACCCTTGTCAGACCCCACTTGGAGTACTGTACGCAGTTCTGGTTGCCTCACTACAGGAAGGATGTGGAAGCTATTGAGAGGGTGCAGAGGAGATTTACAAGGATGTTGCCTGGATTGGGAAGCATGCCTTATGAGGATAGGTTGAGGGAGCTAGGTCTCTTCTCCCTGGAGAGACAAAGGTTGAGAGGTGACCTGATAGAGGTTTATAAAATGTTGAGAGGAATAGATAGGGTGGATTCTCAGAGGCTATTTCCCAGGGCTGAAATGGTCGCTATGAGAGGACACTGGTTTAAGTTGTTGGGAAGCAAGTACAGAGGAGATGTTAGGGGTAAGTTTTTCACTCAGAGGGTGGTGAGTGAGTGGAATCGGCTGCTGTCAGTGGTGGTAGAAGCGAACTCGCTGGGGTCTTTTAAAAGACTTCTAGATGAGTATATGGGGTTTAATGGGATTGGGAGTTACAGATAGTTCTATGGCCTATTAGTTATGGATGTGATCGGCGCAACTTGTGGGCCGGAGGGCCTGTTTGTGCTGTAGCGTTCTATGTTCTATGACAATGGTACCCCAAGACATCACCAGACAGTTGCACTAATGTAGCTAGACCAGGACGGCACGGTGGCACAGTGTTTAGCACAGCGCCAGAAATCCACGTTCGATTCTCAACTTGGGTCACTGTGTGGTCTGCACATTTTCCTCATGAGCGTGAGTTTCCTCCAGATGCTCCGCTTCCCTTTCACAGTCCCCCATGCCAACACTATCGTTAAGAAAGCCCCACCAATGCCTCTACTTTCTCAGAAGGCTAAGGAAATTTGGAATGTCCGCTACAACTTTCACCAACTTCGACAGATGCACCATAGAAAGCATTCTTTCTGGTTGTATCACAGCTTGGTATGGGTTCCTGCTCTGCCCAAAACCACAAGGAACTGCAAAAGGTTGGATACGTAGTCCAATCCATCACGCAAACCAGCCTCCTATCTACTGACTCTGTCTACACTTCCTGCTGCCTCCGAAAAGCAGCCAGTATAATTACGGACCCCACTCACCCCAGAATTAGAACATAGAACATAGAACATTACAGCACAAACAGGCCCTTCGGCCCTCGAGTTGCGCCGATCACATCAACCCCACCAATCTATAGACCTATCTATAACCCCCAATCCCATTAAACCCCATATACTCATCCAGAAGTCTTTTAAAAGACCCCAGCGAGTTCGCCTCCACCACCGACGACGGCAGCCGATTCCATTCACTCACCACCCTCTGAGTGAAAAACTTACCCCTAACATCACCTCTGTACTTCCCTCCCCGCACCTTAAATCTGTGTCCTCTCGTAGCGACCGTTTCAACCCAGGGAAATAGCCTCTGAGAGTCCACCCTATCTATTCCTCTCAATATTTTATAAACTTCTATCAGGTCGCCTCTCAACCTTCGCCTCTCCAGGGAAAAGAGTCCCAGCTCCCTCAACCTATCTTCATAAGGCATGCCTCCCAGTCCAGGCAACATCCTTGTAAATCTCCTCTGCACCCTTTCAATAGCTTCTACGTCTTTCCTATAGTGAGGCGACCAGAACTGCGCACAGTACTCCAAATGAGGCCTGACGAGGGTCCTGTAAAGTTGCAGCATTACCTCCCGACTCCTAAACTCAATCCCTCGATTAATGAAGGCCAGTACACCATACGCCTTCTTGACCACCTCCTCCACCTGCGAGGCCGATTTAAGAGTCCTGTGAATCCAGACCCCGAGATCCTTCTGCTCTTCAACGCTACTAAGACCCTGCCCTTAATAGTGTACTTGTTCATCCCGTTGGTTCTGCCGAAATGGACGACTACACATTTATCCGCGTTGAAGTCCATCTGCCACTTCTCCGCCCATTCCTGCATCCTATCTATGTCCTGCTGCAACTTTTGACATCCTTCCAGACCATCCACAACACCGCCGACCTTCGTGTCATCAGCGAACTTGCTAACCCATCCCTCCACTTACTCATCCAGGTCATTTATGAAAATGACAAACAGCAAGGGTCCCAGAACAGATCCCTGGGGCACCCCACTGGTGACTGACCTCCATTCCGAAAAAGACCCATCCACAACCACTCTCTGCCTTCTGCAGGCAAGCCAGTTCTGGATCCACAAGGCCAAAGGCCCTTGGATCCCATGCCCTCTCACCTTCTCAAGAAGTCTTGCATGGGGGACCTTATCAAAAGCCTTGCTGAAGTCCATGTACACTACGTCCACGGCACTTCCTTCGTCAATGTGTTCAGTCACATTATCGAAGAACTCAACTAGGCTCGTAAGGCACGACCTGCCCTTGACAAATCCATGCTGACTATTCCTGATCATGTCAAACCTCTCCAAATGATACCAACTCTCTGCCTCCTATTAGACATGATGTGGGTATGCCGGCGTTGGACTGGCGTAAACACAGTAAAAAGTCTGACAACACCAGGTTTTAATCCAACCTATTTATTTGATAATATACTTACAAGCTTTCGGGGTTAGCCCCTTCGTCAGGTGAATGAAGAGTTCTGGCCTCAGACAGAGCATATAAAGCACAGACAGTTTAGAGATTACTGATTAGAATACGAATCCTTACACCTAACCTGCTGTTCAAGACCTGAAATGGCTGATAATGTGAGTGGAAGGAGCACTGATCACAGTTTAAAGAGATGTGTATTGTCTCCAGACAGTACAGTAAGTGAGGTTTTGCAAACCCAGGCAAGTCACGGGGGTTACAGATAGTGCGACTGATAGCCAAGTTCCGCACACATGAGGACGGTCTCAACAGGGATCTTGGGTTCATGTCGCACTATCTGTATCGTGACTTGCCTGGGTTTGCAAAACCTCACTTACTGTACTGTCTGGAGACAATACACATCTCTTTAAACTGTGATCAGTGCTCCTTCCACTCACATTATCAGCCACTTCAGGTCTTGAACAGCAGGTTAGGTGTAAGGATTCGTATTCTAATCAGTAATCTCTAAACTGTCTGTGCTTTATATGCTCTGAGGCCAGAACTCTTCATTCACCTGACGAAGGGGCTAACCCCGAAAGCTTGTGAGTATATTATCAAATAAATAGGTTGGACTAAAACCTGGTGTTGTCAGACTTTTTACTCCTATTAGACAGCGAATCCTCTATCCACGCTAACACCTTACCCCCAACTCCGTGCACCCTAAGCTTCTGTAGCAGCCTTTTATGAGGCACCTTATCAAACGCCTTTTGAAAATCTAAAAACACCACATCCACCGGTTCCCCTCTGTCTACCGCACGAGTCACAACCTCATAGAGGTCCAATAAATCCGTCAAACACAACTTCCCCTTAACGAATCCATGCTGCATCTGCTCGATCAAACCACTCTTTTCTAGGTGCCCCGCTATTTCTTCTTTGATGATGGATTCAAGCATTTTTCCAACTACAGGCGTTAAACTAACCGGCTTATAATTCCCTGCCTTTTGTCTGCTCCCTTTTTTAAGCAGCGACGTAACATTAGCTGTTTTCCAATCTTCCAGCACTTCCCCAGAATCCAGCGAATTTTGGTAAATAATTACTAAGGCATCCACTATCACCTCTGCCATTTCCTTCAGAACCCTGCGATGCATTCTAGGATGAACAGTATGCTTTGTCTGTATAGCACACAAGAAACAATACTTTTCACTGTATCGCAGTATATGTGACAATAATAAATCAAATCTATGTACTCTATGAACACTATGCTTTGTCTGTATAGTGCACAAGCAGCAATACTTTTCATTGCATGCTAATACATGTGACAATAATACATCAAAATCTACTCTATGAACAGTATTCTTTGTCTGTATAGCTCGCAAGAAACAATACTTTTCACTGTATCGCAGTACATGACAATAATAAATCAAATCTATCTACTCTATGAATGATATGCTTTGTCTGTACAGCGCACTAGAAACAATACTTTTCACTGTACGCTAATACATGTGACAATAATAAATAAAATCTACATACTCTATGAACGGTATGCTTTGTCTGTATAGCGCACAAGAAACAATACTTTCCACTGTACACTAATACGTCACAATAATAAATCAAATCAAATTTTTCTTGCGAGACCATGGAGACACATTATAAAGTAAAGGGTACAAATCTAAACAGGGTGAGAGCACAGGGTGACAGAACAGTTAACAGTATCCTGGGTTTTACTAAGAGTGGCACAGAGTTCAAGAGCAAGTAGGTTATTTTGAACTTCTGCAAGGCATGAGTCAGATCTTAGCTGGAAGACTGTGTACAGTTCTGGGCGCCACACTGTCAGAAGGAGTGTAGAGAGTGCAGAAGAGGTTCACAAGAGTGGTTTCAGGGATGAGAAACTGCTTATTTTGGGGGTGGTACGGTGGCACAGTGGTTTGCACTGCTGCCTCACAGTTATGTGGCTGGACTGGAGAGTTTGGGGCTGTTCTCCTTGGACAGAAGGGAAGCAGATTTGAGAGAGATGTTCAAAATCATGAGGGACTGGACAGAGTAGATAGGGGGAAGTTGTTCCCGCTCAGAATAGAATGGGGAACGAGAGGGTGCAAGACCTTAAAGTGATTTGCAAAAGAAGCAAATATGATGTCAGAGCAAATGTTATCGCCAGAAAATGGTTGGTGTCTGGAACACGCTGCCTGGAAGTGTAGTGAAGGCAGGTGTGGTGGGGTGGCACAGTGGTTAGCGCTGCTGCCTCACAGCGCCAGGGACCCAGGTTCAATTCCCGCCTCGGGTCACTGTCTGTGTGGAGTCCGCACATTCTCCCCATGTCCCCATGGTTTCCTCCAAGTGCTCTGGTTTCCTCCCACAGTCCAAAGGTGTTCTGGTTAGGCTGATTGGCTGTGCTAAATTGACCGTAGGGTCAGTGGGACAAGCAGCGTAAATATGTGGGGTTACAGGAAATTGGCCTGGATGGGATTGGTGTCAGTGTGGACTTGATGGGCCGAACAGCCTCCTTCTGCATTGTCGGGATTGTAGGTTCGTTCTAGGCATTCGAGAGGGCATTCAGTGATTATTTGAACAGAAGCAATATGCAGGGGTAAGGAAAAAAGCAGGGAATGGCACGAGAGTATAAAAGTTAGCATATGATGTTGCAGTTATATAGAATGTTGGTTAGGCCACATTTGGAATACTGCATCCAGTTCTGGTCACCACACTACCAGAAAGATTTTGGAGAGAGTGCAGAAAAGGTTTACCAGGATGTTGCCTGGTATGGAGGGTCTTAGCTATGAGGTGAGATTGAGTAAACTAGGGTTGTTCCCCCTGGAAAGGCAGAGGCTAAGGGGCGACCTGATAGAAGTTTATAAAATTATGAAGGGGATAGAGAGGGTGGAAGCTTTTTCCCAGGTCAGGAATGACGAACACAAGGGATCACAAGTTCAAGGTAAGGGGCGGGGGGGCAAGGTTCAATACAGCTATGCGGGGGACACTTTTTACACAGAGGGTGGGGGCCTGGAATACACTACCAATCAAGGTGGTTGAGGCAGACACGCTGGGATTATTTAAGACTTATCTAGATAGGCACATGAACAGACTGGGAATAGAGAGATACAAACGGATGGTCGAGTTAGGAACACATGACTGATACAGGCTTGGAGGGCCAAAGGGCCTGTTCCTGTGCTGTATTGTTCTTCATTCTGTAAATCATGATGCTCAATTAGACAGCCAGCACAGGCAGGATGGGCTGAATGGCCTCCCTTGCACAACAACAATTCTGTGATATAGAAAGGTAGAAGGTTTCGGAGACTCTGAGCAGTCAGCAAAACACTAAGACAAAGACACGTTGTAAAATACAATTTCACACGCAAAGCAAGATTTTAAATCATTCTAAATCATCAGAATACAAGAGCAGGGATGTACTTCTGAGGTTGTGTAAGGCTCTGGTCAGATCCTATTTGGAGTATTGTGAGCAGTTTTGGGCCCCGTATCTAAGGAAGGATGTGCTGGCTTTGGAAAGGATCCAGAGGAGGTTCACAAGAATGATCCCTGGAATGAAGAACTTGTCGTATGAGGGACGGTTGAGGACTCTGGGTCTGTACTCATCGGAGTTTTAAAAGGATGAGGGGGGGATCTTATTGAAATTTACAGGATACTGCGAGGCCTGGATAGAGTGGATGTGGAGATGATGTTTCCACTAGTAGGAAAAACTAGAACCAGAGAGGGCACAACCTCAGGCTGCAGGGGCAATCCTTTAAAACAGAGATGAGGAGGAATTTCTTCAGCCAGGGAGTGGTGAATCTGCAGAAGTCTTTGCTGCACAAGGCTGTGGAGGGCCAGATCATTGAGTGTCTTTAAGACAGCGATATATAGGTTCTTGATTAATAAGGGGGTCAGGGGTTATGGGGAAAAGGCAGGAGAATGCGGATGAGAAAAATGATGACTGAACAACGGAGCAGAATCGATGGGCTGAATGGTCTAATTCGGCAGTTATGTCTTACGGTCTTGTCTGACACCCCTCCACCTGGTCACCCACCAATTGTGAAGAATTCAACACCTCACACATGGGAGGGAGGGAATCAGAAGATTTTTACTCTCAGTGATAGAAGCCAGGGGCCGAGTGGGTGATAGAGGGAGGAAGAGCCAGATGAGGGAGAGAGATGAGGGTGGAAGGCAAGAGACAGGTACAAGTGAGGGAGAAAGTGGGTTGGGGGGGGGCGTTGGGCAAGTGGGGGATAAGTGAAAGGGAGCAGAGCTGAACAATAGCAGGGTGCAGGAGGAAGGGGGTGGATGACAGAAGGCATGAGGGAGAGGAAAGAGGGTAGGAGAGGAGGTATGAGAGAGGAGGGTGCAGGCGAGGGAGAGGTTGTGGGTGAAGGAGCGGTTGCAAGTAAGGGATAGGGTGCAGGCGAGGGAGCGGTTGTGGGTGAGGGAGCGGTTGTGGGTGAGGGAGTGGTCGCGGGTAAGGGATAGGGTGCAGGCAAGGAAGGGCTTGTGGGTGAGGGAGCGGTCGCGGGCAAGGGAGAGGTTGACGGTGAGGGAGCGATTGCGGGCAAGGGATAGGGTGCAGGCAAGGGAGGGGTTGTGGGTGAGGGAGCGGTCGCGGGTAAGGGATAGGGTGCCGGCAAGGGAGGGCTTGTGGGTGAGGGAGTGGTCACGGGTAAGGGATAGGGTGCCAGCGAGGGAGGGCTTGTGGGTGAGGGAGTGGTCACGGGTAAGGGATAGGGTGCAGGAGAGGGAGGGGTTGTGGGTGAGGGAGCGGTCACGGGCAAGGGATAGGGAGCAGGCAAGGGAGGGCTTGTGGGTGAGGGAGTGGTCACGGGTAAGGGATAGGGTGCAGGAGAGGGAGAGGTTGTGGGTGAGGGAGCGGTCACGGGCAAGGGATAGGGAGCAGGCAAGGGAGGGGTTGTGGGTGAGGGAGCAGTCGCGGGCAATGGGTAGGTTGCAGAGGAGGGAGGGGATTGGAAGTCCATTTCTGACATTTGGTGTGAGAATGTAACTGGTGACAACTTTGTATTGCACGTAATGTGACCAATGTAGCAGGATGTAAGGGTCAGCTGACCCAGTGAACCACGGAACCAACGACAGGGTGATGTGATAGTCAGCTGACCAGCTGATTCGCTATAAATAAGCAACTATGGTGAACTATGGGGAGCTTGGAGTGGCCCAGGGAAAGGCCCCAAGTTGGGAGTAATGAAGTGTCATTATTAAACACTTTTTTTGATTTGTAAATTGGAGTAAGTTTTGTTGTATTTTCATTAGCTGCATTTTGGAGAGTTCCTTCTAAAGGAACATGTGTGTCCCCCGCAATGCTACTGATTTTCACTCATTCAAACTTCATGGAAATCAGAAAAACATTTCCATATTTGATCAAAAACTTAAAAGTGATGCAGCATTGACGAAAAAAAGCACGGATTTACCCTGTATCTAACCCTGTGCTGTACCTGTCCTGGGAGTGTTTGAAGGGGGACAGTGTAGAGAGAGCTTTACTCTGTATCTAACCCCGTGCTGTCCCTCCTGGGAGTGTTTGATGAGGGGACAGTGTAGAGGGAGCTTTACTCTGTATCTAACCCTGTGCTGTACCTTTCCTGGGAGTGTTTGATGGGGGGACAGTGTAGAGGGAACAGGTTTATTGATTGAAGACGCTGACCCTTTGCAACACCCCCTCACAATGATAGCTGCTGTTCTTTGGTTGAGAACCTTCAGGGGCATCAGCCAAAACTATGAGTCGAAAGCATCATGCAGGTGGGGGTGAAGGCACCTCTGAATCCACAGTGAGCATTCGGTCGTCAACAGAGTCAACCTTCTCCATGTGAGTCACGGTAACAGGTCTCAGTCGCCAGGAACTGAGGGTGTCTCACACACAGAGAACTCAGCCCTCTGAATACAGGCTGCGTCACACAGTGAGAGGTAAACGTCTCAGCACCTGTTTCCACCCCCCCCCCCCCGAAAAACCACTGCAGTCTGCTGACTGGTGGATGGCAACCCCTCCCCCCAAGTCAGGGTGTCATTGTTTCAAGACCCTTTCTGGACATTTCAGCCCCATGAGCAGGAATGACACTGCCAGAGGGAGCGTCTGTGAGTGCCAGAGGGTGGCACGGTTGCAGAGTGGTTAGCATTGCTGCCTCACAGCGCCAGGGACCCCCAGGCTTGATTCCCATCTTGGGTCACTGTCTGTGTGGAGTCTGTACATTCTCCCCCTGTCTGCGTGGGTTTCCTCCGGGTGCTCTGGTTTCCTCCCACAGTGTGAAAGACGTGCTGTTAGATGCTAAATTCTCCCTCAGTGTAACCCAAACAGGCACCAGAGTGTGGCGAGTAGGGGATTTTCACAGTAACTTCATTGCACTGTTAATGTCAGCCAACTTGCGACACTAATTTAGAAAAAACTTCAAACTTTTAAACTTCACATACAGAAAAGAGAATTGACAGGGTTGGAGGGGGTGGGGAGGAGGGGATGGGACATAGGGATATAGAAATTTGGAGCAAAGTAGGCAATTCAGCCCTTTGAGTCTGCTCCACTATTCAATCAGACCCTGGCTGATCTCTCCCTGGTCTCAAATCCACCTCCCCACCTCTTCCCCATATCTCTTTAACCCATTTCCAATCAGAAATCTATCTATCTCCTTCTTGAACCCATTCAATGATTCAGAGACCACCACGCTATGGGGCAGCAAGTTCCACAAATTCACCTCCCTCTGCAAGAAGTAGTTCCGCCTCATCTCAATATTAAATCTTTGATTTGATTTGATTTATTATTGTCACATGTACTGGAATACAGGGAAAAGTATTGCTTCTTGAGCGCTATACTGTTGGAGAAAGAAAGGTACAGAATGTAGTGTTACAGTCATAGCTACGGTGTAGAGAGAGATCAACTTAATGTGAGGTAGGTCCATTCAAAAGTCTGATAGCAGCAGGGAAGAAGCTGCTCTTGAGTCAATTGGTATGTGACCTCAGACTTTTGTATCTTTTTCCTAACGGAAGAAGGTGGATTAGCAAGTCATGTAGAACCTTAGTTAGGCCGCACTTGGAATATAGCATTCAATTCTGGTCACCACACTACCAGAAGGATGTAGAGGCTTTGGAGAGGGTACAGAAAAGATTTACCAGGATGTTGCCTGGTATGGAGGGCATTAACTATGAGGCGAGGTTGGAGAAACTTAGTTTGTTCTCAATAGAACAACAGAGGTTGAGGGGAGACCTGATAGAAGTCTACAAGATTATGAGAGGCATGGACAGAGTGGATAGGCAGCTGGTGTGGGTATTCACAGATATCTTCAACTCTCCTGACAACAATCTGAGGTCTCTATCTGCTTCAAGAAGATGACCATCATCCTGGTACCTAAGAAAACCCAGGCAGTGTGCCGTAATGACTATCGGCCAGTGGCTCTGACATCCATCCTATGAAGTGTTTCGAAAGGTTAGCCACGGCACGAATCAATTCCAGCCTCCCGGCCTGCCTGGATCCACTACAGTTCACCTACTGCCGCAAGAGGTTCACAGCAGACGGCATCTCCCGAACTCAACCCTGAAACACCCAGATAACAAATCTCAACCTGTACCTCTGACCCCCTGTTCAAGATTGCCCCACGAGGGGAAACATTTGCTTTACCAATCCCTTTTAGTATTTTGTATACCTCAATCAGATCCCCTCTCACCCGTCTAAGCTCCAGCACAGCATCAGCCCCAAACTGTTTAATCTCTCTCTCATATGTCACTGCTTTGGATACGAAAACTGAGTGACACTACTCACCCGCTTAACAAATTGAAGTAAAGTTCTGTCCCGTACGGCATCGATCCAGAGCCTGTCATGCTCCAGGGACATTCCAATCCTTGAGTTCAGGGTCACAAGAACTGTCGAGGCAGACACACACCCACCGTCTGTCCTCTTGTCTAAAGTACGATCACCATTAAGCCAGCCCTTCGCTGAGGCATTTATTAACTGCCCTGGCTCCAGGGCTGTCCCTGGTACAGAGGCTGCTCTCTCTAACTCTGCAAAATCAGAGTCTCTGCTCCCGCCGTGGGATCTCATTTGTCAGCCAAGAAGACTTTAACCTCCCAAGCAAGCTGAAGGGAGAGTCAACAGGGGAGACGATTAGAGGAAAGCAGGCTCAAAGCTGGTACAGGTCTGCCTGCTGCCAGGAAGGCTCGACGCAAAACGCAGCCCTGACAGAGCGGCGAGCCGCAGGAAGGGCTAGACTCAAGTCAGTGCAGGTCTGTCACAACAGATGGTGACACAGTCATTGGACTCTGCCACAGGTCAGGCTGGTGAGTGCCAACGTAATTAATCTGAGCAGTGATGTACAAGGTGTTCATCAATAAAATGGGTCAACAGAAAAATGAGATAAATCCAACACAACCACCCACCTAATCTCCTCCCGTTTACACTCTCCCCCACATCACTGACTCTATCCAGCCATTTAACTCCTCCCACAATCCCCCCCCATGAACACCCTCCCCCCACAATCCCCTACGCACACTCTCCCCCCCACAATCCCCCCATGTACACCCTCCCCCCCTCACGCAAACTCTCCCCCCTCACACCCCCATGCAAACTCTCCCCCCTCATACCCCCATGCAAACTCTCCCCCCTCTATCTCTGACTCTACCTACTCATTTAGTTCCACCCCATATTTAGTTCCATATTCCCTGTGCAACCTTTCTACACACAAGGATTTTTCCACGGGATCTCCTGGGTCGAGGCCGGTTCAGACATCTATTTTAGGAATGTGTTGATTTTTATTTTGTGAAAGATGGGGTAGTGACAAAAGGAATGAGCGATTGAATGTGACCGGGATGAGGTGAGCAGGTGAGCAAGTGAGCGAGGTGAGCGAACGAGCAAGTGAATGAGAGATTGAGAGAGTGATTGAGTGAGTAAATGAGCAAGCGAGTGAGTGGCTGAGTGGGTGTGAGAAAGTGAGTAAGTGAGCGAGCAAGTGAGTCAGGTGAGTAAGTGAGGTGAATGAGTGGGTGAGTGAGCGAGCAAGGGGGTGAGTGAATGAGTGAGTGAGCGAGCAAGGGGGTGAGTGAATGAGTGTGAGCAAGCGAGTGAGGGAGTGAGTGAGTGAATCAGTAAGTGAATGAGCGAGTTGGTGAGTGAGCAAGCTTGGGAATTAGGGTTATCGGTCTAACAGCGCAGGAAGTAGCTGATCCGGCCTCGCTCTATGAAGGAACCCAGTGAGACTAATTCCCTTTGCCCAGTCACTCACTCACTCTTTTACTCACCCGCTCTCACACAAACTCTATCAAACTTTATTTCTCTCAAGGGCCAATGCAATTTTCTTTTGAATTCACTGACCACACCCCCGCCCCTCCACTTCCACCACCCTCAATGGCAACAGGTTCCAGGTCATTTCCCACTCGCTGTGTAAAAAAAATTCTTCTGCATATTCTTCCCCCATCGCTTGTCCAAAACCTTACATCTGCGTCCTCCAAACCCTCATACCATCAGGTAATGGGAACAGCTCGACCTTATCCAAACCCCAGTGAGGAAGCACAGTGACACAGTGGTTAGCACTGCTGCCTCATAGCGCCAGGGACCCGGGTTCAATTCCAGCTTTGGGTCTTTGCCTGTGTGGAGTTTGCATGTTCTCCACATTTCTGCGTGGGTTCCTCCAGGTGCCCTGATTTCCTCCCACAGTCCAAAAGAGGTGCAGGTTATGTTTGATTTGATTTATTATTGTCACATGTACTGGGATACAGTGAAAAGTATTCTTTCTTGGGCACTATGGAGACAAAGGAGAGAGTGCAGAATATTGTGTTACAGTCATAGCTGGGGTGTAGAGAAAGATCAACTTAGTGCGAGTTTTGAAAGTCTGACAGCAGCAGGGAAGAAGCTGTTCTTGAGTCAGTTGGTACGTGACCTCAGACTTTTGTATCTTTTTCCCAACAGACGAAGGTGGAAGAGAGAATGCTGGCTGCTTTGCCGAGGCAGTGGGAAAGGTAGTCAGAGTCAATAGATGGGAGGCTGGTTTAACAACGTTAAATTGCCTCTTAGTTTCCAAAGATGTGTGGGTTAGGGGGATTGGCCATGCTAAATTGCCCCTCAGTTCCAAAGATGAACAGGTTAGGTGGATTGGCCATGCAAAACTGCCCCTTAGTATCCAAAGATGTACAAGTTAGGTGGATTTGCCATGCTAAGTTGCCCCTTAGTATCCAAAGACGTGCAGGTTAGGTGGATTAGCCATGCTAAATTGCCCCTTAGTATCCAAAGACGTGCAGGTTAGGTGGATTGACCATGCTAAATTGCCCCTTAGTGTTCAAATATGAGCAGCTTAGGTGGATTGACCATGTGAAATCGTCCTGAGTGTCCAAAGATGTGCAGATTAGGTGGAGTGGCCATACTGAATTGCCCCTTAGGGAAGAGGGGATTAGTGGGGGTAACTATGTGGGGTTGTGAGGATAGAGTCTGGGTGGGTAGCTATGTCAGTGAGTCGGTGCACCATCGATGAGACTCTCGGTAGGGATTTTCTAATGCTTCAACGCTGACCTCACAGCTAAATTCCCTGGAATTATTCTGGTAAATCAGCGAGTTCAAAGACATTATTCAGAGCCAATAATTGGGATTGGTATGGGGGGGAGGGAGAGAGTGAGGGCCTGAAAGTGTTGCTGACTGCGTATAGTAAAGCAACTGGAGCTGGCAGTGGACGTAAGGCCTCAGATGAAAATTCATGTGTTCTGCTGTCGATTAGTCAAATTTAGCTCAATGGCCAACTGTAAGGGATCCAATTTGCCGCAAGCCAGGTTTATATGCAGCCTGGCGGAAAAGGAAGACAGGATCAAGTGTGGCAGTAAGGCACTAACGAGGAGGTGCTGTCGCACAAGGGAGGCATCAGACACAAGGTGCTGACAGTGCTCTTGCGTGAGTGAGATCACACAGCCACAGCTGGAAGAGGTGCAAGTTGGGAGGCGATTTCGCCAGCTTTCTGGGAGCGGAGGGGAGGGAGGGGGGAATGGGTTGGGGGGCGGGGGGGGCAATGTTCCTCCTTGGACCAACACCACTTCAGGTTATCTAGTCAGCGTCACCTTGCTGTTTGCGGGATCCTGCTGTGCACAGCTGCATTTCACACATGGCAACCACTTTGAGGTGTACTTTATTGGGCAGCACAGTGGGTTAGCACTGCTGCCTCCTCGCAGCACCAGGGACCCCGGCTTGAGTCAGAGTCTGTAATGGAGACTGCACATTCTCCCCGTGTTTGCATGGGTTTTCTCCGGGTGCTCCGGTTTCCTTCCACAGTCCAAAAATGTGTAGGTTAGGGGGATTGGCCGTGCTAAATTGCCCCTTAGTGTCCAAAGATGCATAGTGGATTGGTGGATTGGTGGATTGGCCACACTAAATTGTGCCTTATTTTCCAAAGACTTGCAGATTCGGGGGCTTAAGTACATGGGGTTATGTGGGCCGGGTCTGGTTGGGATGCTCTGTCGCAGAGTCGGTGCAGACTGGATGGGCCGATTGGTCTCCTTCTGCACCGTAGTGATTCTGAACTGCTGTGAGACATCTTGTAATGCTGAAATGTGCTATCGGAACGCCACATCCTCCCTGACTGCGATGGGGGTGAGGTGGGGCGGGGACATGGAAGCTGGGGGAGTCTCTCTGACAAGCCATTCATGGCAAAACTACCAAATTCCTGTTGCCACCTAACCCATCAATCCCACACCACCACCACCCCCCTCCACCGCCGCACTGTAATCTTGACGGTGCCTCATCCATTCCCACACTTCAGTTGCCCGAGAATTCCCACTGGCGGTGAGTTTCAACACATGTTTAAACCAAAACCAGAGGGTAAAATCTCAGGCTAAAGGGGCAACCCTTTAAAACAGAGATGAGGGGGAATTTCATCAACCAGAGAGTGGTGAATCTGTGGAATTCTTTACCACAGAGGAGGTCGGGTCATTGAGTGTCTTTAAGACAGAGATAGATAATAAGGGGATTAATAAGGGGATCAGGGGTTATGGGGAAAAGGCAGGAGAATGGTGACCAGAAAAATATGATTGAATGGCGGGGCAGACTTGATTGGCTGAGTGGCCTCATTCTGCCCCTATGTTGATTGCTCACAAGGTGAGACGGGCCAGGCGATGGAAAAGTTGGCCCGCAGGGTGTCCAGAGTCAGGCTGGACACCTTGAGAGAGCTGAGAGCCTGATGGGCATTTTGCCATCTGCTGGTCAGAGTCAAGACACAAGCAGAATGTTAATTAAATACAAAGGTTACCCACACACACACACACAATTAACTCAGCCATCTGTAGAATGACTGATCCTTCCAGATCGTGGCCCCCTGCTCACAGTGGCTCTCCACCCCCTTGTTCAAAGCCTCAAATTAGTGTTAAAACATTCGCTGCCGCCTCACTCAAATGGTCCGGTTACTAAAGCAACCATATTTTATGAAAATAGAGATGCATGTCATCGCACGCTGCCTCTCTGCAAGGGAGCTCACGCCCGACATCAAGAGAGGCTGCTGAACATCAGAGCGGTGTTTATGCTGCTCGACTGTTGATGTATTATCTGCAAAATGTCACCTTTATTATTAGGCAGAGAGGAGAAGAGGTGACATCACTGCTGGGCAGGATGGTGGGTGTGGGGTGCGGAGGGTGAGGCCCCTCTCTCTGCAGGCAAACATACAAAATAGCAGCTGCAGTGGCAGGCCATTCGGCCCCTCGAGCCTGCTCTGCCATCAGAATCCCTGCAGTGTCAGAAAGAGGCCATTTGGCTGGTCCAGTCTGCACTGACTCTTCCAACAGAGCCTCTTACCCAGGCCCTAAACCCATAACCTCAGGTATTTATCCCGCTGATCCATCTAACCTACACATCTTTGGACACAAAAGGATTATTTAGCGAGGCCAATATACCCTAATTTACTAATCCGTGGACACTAAGAGACAATTTAGCATAGCCAATCACCCCAAGGTACACATTTTTGACACTAAGGGGCAACTCAGCATGGCCAATTCCTCTAACCTGCACATCTTTGGACACGAAGGGGCAATTTAACATGGCCAATCCATCTAATTTACACTTCTTTGGTTACTAAAGGGCAATTTACCATGGCCAATTCACCTAACTTACACATCTTTGGACACTGAGGGGCAATTTAGCATGGCCAATCCACCTAACCTACACATCTTTGGACACTGAGGGGCAATTTAGCATGGTCAATCCACCTAACCTGTACATCTATGGCTACTAAGGAGCAATTTAGCACAGCCAATCCAGCTAATTTGCACATATTTGGACTGTGGGAGGAAATTGGAGCACCCAGAAGAAACCCACTCAGACACAGGGAGAACATGCAGACTCCACACAGTCACCCAAGGTGGGAATCAAACCCAGTTCCCTGGCGCTGAGAGGTAGCACTGCTAATCACTGATCTGACTATAACTTCAACCCCACTATCCTGCCTACCCCGATATCCTTGCACACACTTGACAATCAAGATGCTATCAGTCTCTGCCTTCATAATATTCAAAAATCTGCTTCCATCGCTTTTTGAGTTCCAAAGACTTATGATCGTCAGATCGTCAAATTCTGTGCTGTACCTGTCTTGGGAGTGTTTGATGGGGGACAATGTAGAGGGAGCTTTACTCTGTATCTAACCCCGTGCTGTACCTGTCCTGGGAGTGTTTGATGGGGGGACAGTGTAGAGGGAGCTTTACTCTGTATCTAACCCCGTGCAGTACCTGCCCTGGGAGTGTTTGATGGGGAACAGTGTAGAGGGAGGATGACAAGCTTGGAGACAAAGCCACTATTCCAGTACCTCCCCTGTCTGCACTTCCATTAATTTGTCAGGTAAAAAATATACTTGGACAAAACATATGGTCCATGGTTATGGAGAACAGCATGCTAGATGGGATTGGCTGAAAGGGCCTGAAAGACTTACTGCAGTTAGTATAAGTGGTCCCAGAAGCACTAATAGTTCAGGAATATCAGATTTACAAATAGACATCTGAAACATGTGTTATTCAATTAGTAGACCAATTTAGAAAAATGTAATAATTTTACGAGAATTAATTATATTTTCCACATGGTGCAATATACTCCTTTCATTTCAGTATTAAATCAACTTAGGCAACATAAACTTTGGCATCTGCTCGCTGATGGGATTCAATAAGTAAGTCAGATATCATGGTTTCTTTGCCATTGTTGCCAGATATATCATAGATTAGATGCAGAATAAAGCTCCCTCCACATTGTCCCCCATGAAACACTCCCAGGACAGGTACAGCATGGGGTTAGATGCGGAATAAAGCTCCCTCTACACTATACCCCCATCAAACACTCCCAGGACAGGTACAGCACAGGGTTAGATACAGAGTAAAGCTCCCTCTACACTGTCCCCCCCATCAAACACTCCCAGGACAGGTACAGCACGGGGTTAGATACAAAGTAAAGCTCCCTCTACACTGTCCCCCAAACACTCCCAGGACAGGTACAGCACGGGGTTAGATACAGAGTAAAGCTCCCTCTACACTGTCCCCATCAAACACTCCCAGGACAGGTACAGCACAGGGTTAGATACAGGGTAAAGCTCCCTCTACACTGTCCCCCCCATCAAACACTCCCAGGACAGGGACAGCACAGGGTTAGACACAGAGTAAAGCTCCTGAGGTTTTTTGACAGGGTGAATAAAGAGAGGGTGTTCCCTCTTGTGGGAGAATCCAGTAATCCAGAGGGACAGGATAATGCTCTGCGGACCTGGGTTCGAATCCCGGCCTAGCAGATAGTGAAATTTAAATTAAATAAATATCTGGAATTAAAAGTTGACCATGAAACTGTTGTCATAAAAAACAATATTTTTTTAAAATTAGTTCGCGCGATGTGGGCATTCCTAACTGTCCTCCGGGACGGGGGTCGGTGATTCCCCCACGCGGTGACAGGACGGGGGTCGGAGATTCCCCCACGCGGCGACGGGACGGGGGTCGGTGATTCCCCCACGCGGTGACAGGACGGGGGTCGGTGATTCCCCCACGCGGTGACAGGACGGGGGTCGGTGATTCCCCCACGCGGTGACAGGACGGGGGTCGGTGATTCCCCCACGCGGCGACGGGACGGGGGTCGGTGATTCCCCCACGCGGCGACGGGACGGGGGTCGGTGATTCCCCCACGGGGCGACGGGACGGGGGTCGGTGATTCCCCCACACGGTGACGGGACGGGGGTCGGTGATTCCCCCACGGGGCGACGGGACAGGGGTCTGTGGTTCCCCCACACGGTGACGGGACGGGGGTCGGTGATTCCCCCACACGATGAGGAGGGGGGTTTGTGTCTGTGGTTCCCCCACACGGTGACGGACGGGGGTCGGTGATTCCCCCACACGATGAGGAGGGGGGTTTGTGTCTGTGGTTCCACCACATGGTGATGGGACGGGTGTCCATGATTTCCCCACACGGTGATGGGATGGGTGTCTGTGATTCCACCACTTGGTGATAGGACAGGGGTCTGTGATTCCTCCACACGGTGACGGGATGGGAGTCAGTCACTCCCCCACACGGTGACGGGGCGGGAGTCTGTGATACCCCACATGGTGACGGGACGGGGGTCTGTGATCCCCCCACAGAGGGATGGGACTGGAGTCTGTGATTTCCCCCACATGGGGACGGGATGGGGTCTGTGGCTGTGATCCCCCCACACAGGGGTGGGACATTGGTCTGTGTCTGCGACTCCACCACACAGGGACGGGACGGGGGTCTGTGATTCTCCCACACGGCGATGGGACGGAGGTCTGTGATTTCGCCCACGCGGCGATGGGACGGGGGTCTGTGATTTCGTCCACATGGCGATGGGACGGGGGTCTGTGATTCCCCCACACGGTGACAGGACGGGGGTCTGTGATTTCGCCAACACGGCGATGGGACGGGGGTCTGTGATTTCTCCCACACGGCGATGGGGCGGGGGTCTGTGATTTCGCCAACACGGCGATGGGACGGGGGTCTGTGATTTCTCCCACACGGCGATGGGGCGGGGGTCTGTGATTTCGCCAACACGGCGATGGGGCGGAGGTCTGTGATTTCTCCCACACGGCGATGGGGCGGGGGTCTATGATTTCGCCCACACGGCGATGGGACGGGGGTCTGTGATTTCGCCCACACGGCGATGGGGCGGGGGTCTGTGATTTCGCCAACACGGCGATGGGGCGGGGGTCTATGATTTCGCCCACACGGCGATGGGACGGGGGTCTGTGATTTCGCCCACACGGCGATGGGACGGGGGTCTGTGATTTCGCCAACACGGCGATGGGACGGGGGTCTGTGATTTCGCCCACACGCGATGGGACGGGTGTCTGTGATTTCGCCCACACGGCGATGGGACGGGGGTCTGTGATTTCGCCCACACGGCGATGGGACGGGGGTCTGTGATTTCGCCCACACGGCGATGGGGCGGGGGTCTGTGATTTCGCCAACACGGCGATGGGACGGGGGTCTGTGATTTTGCCCACACGGCGATGGGACGGGGGTCTGTGATTTCGCCAACACGGCGATGGGACGGGGGTCTGTGATTTCGCCCACACGGCGATGGGACGGGGGTCTGTGATTTCGCCCACACGGCAATGGGGCGGGGGTCTGTGATTTCGCCCACACGGCAATGGGGCGGGGGTCTGTGATTTCGCCCACACGCGATGGGACGGGGGTCTGTGATTCCCCCACACGGTGACAGGACGGGGGTCTGTGATTTCGCCCTCATGGCGATGGGGCGGGGGTCTGTGATTTCTCCCACACGGCGATGGGGCGGGGGTCTGTGATTTCGTCCACATGGCGATGGGACGGGGGTCTGTGATTTCGCCCACATGGCGATGGGGCGGGGGTCTGTGATTTCTCCCACACGGCGATGGGGCGGGGGTCTGTGATTTCGCCCACACGCGATGGGACAGGGGTCTGTGATTCCCCCACACGGTGACAGGACGGGGGTCTGTGATTTCGCCAACACGGCGATGGGGCGGGGGTCTGTGATTTCGCCCACACGGCGATGGGACGGGGGTCTGTGATTTCTCCCTCACGGCGATGGGGCGGGGGTCTGTGATTTCTCCCACACGGCGATGGGGCGGGGGTCTGTGATTTCGCCCACATGGCGATGGGGCGGGGGTCTGTGATTTCGCCCACACGGCGATGGGACGGGGGTCTGTGATTTCGCCCACATGGCGATGGGGCGGGTGTCTGTGATTTCTCCCACACGGCGATGGGGCGAGGGTCTGTGATTTCGCCCACATGGCGATGGGGCGAGGGTCTGTGATTTCGCCCACATGGCGATGGGGCGAGGGTCTGTGATTTCGCCCACATGGCGATGGGGCGAGGGTCTGTGATTTCTCCCACACGGCGATGGGGCGAGGGTCTGTGATTTCGTCCACATGGCGATGGGACGGGGGTCTGTGATTTCGTCCACATGGCGATGGGACGGGGGTCTGTGATTTCGTCCACATGGCGATGGGATGGGGGTCTGTGATTTCGCCCACATGTCGATGGGGCAGGGGTCTGTGATTTCGCCCACACGGTGATGGGACGGGGGTCTGTGATTTTGCCCACATGGCGATGGGACGGGGGGGTCCATGATTTCGCCCACGCGGCGACGTGACGGGGGTCGGTGATTCCCCCACGCGGTGACGGGACGGGGGTCGGTGATTCCCCCACGCGGCGATGGGACGGGGGTCGGTGATTCCCCCACGCGGCGACGGGACGGGGGTCGGTGATTCCCCCACACGGTGACAGGACGGGGGTCGGTGATTCCCCCACGCGGCGACGGGACGGGGGTCGGTGATTCTCCCACGCGGCGACGGGACGGCGGTCGGTGATTCCCCCACAAGGCGACGGGACGGGGGTCGGTGATTCTCCCACGCGGTGACGGGACGGGGGTCGGTGATTCCCCCACGCGGCGACGGGACGGGGGTCGGTGATTCCCCCACGCAGCGACGGGACGGGGGTCGGTGATTCCCCCACACGGCGACGGGACGGGGGTCAGTGATTCCCCCACACGGCGACGGCACGGGGGTCGGTGATTCCCCCACGCGGCGACGGGACGGGGGTCGGTGATTCCCCCACGCGGCGACGGGACGGGGGTCGGTGATTCCCCCACACGGCGACGGGACGGGGGTCGGTGATTCCCCCACGCGGCGACGGGACGGGTGTCGGTGATTCTCCCACACGGCGACGGGACGGGGGTCGGTGATTCCCCCACGCGGTGACGGGACGGGGGTCGGTGATTCCCCCACGCGGCGACGGGACGGGTGTCGGTGATTCTCCCACACGGCGACGGGACGGGGGTCGGTGATTCCCCCACGCGGTGACGGGACGGGGGTCGGTGATTCCCCCACGCGGCGACGGGACGGGGGTCAGTGATTCCCCCACACGATGAGGAGGGGGGTTTGTGTCTGTGGTTCCCCCACACGGTGACGGACGGGGGTCGGTGATTCCCCCACACGATGAGGAGGGGGGTTTGTGTCTGTGGTTCCACCACATGGTGATGGGACGGGTGTCCATGATTTCCCCACACGGTGATGGGATGGGTGTCTGTGATTCCACCACTTGGTGATAGGACAGGGGTCTGTGATTCCTCCACACGGTGACGGGATGGGAGTCAGTCACTCCCCCACACGGTGACGGGGCGGGAGTCTGTGATACCCCACATGGTGACGGGACGGGGGTCTGTGATCCCCCCACACAGGGATGGGACTGGAGTCTGTGATTTCCCCCACATGGGGACGGGATGGGGTCTGTGGCTGTGATCCCCCCACACAGGGGTGGGACATTAGTCTGTGTCTGCGACTCCACCACACAGGGACGGGACGGGGGTCTGTGATTTCGCCAACACGGCGATGGGACGGGGGTCTGTGATTTCGCCCACACGGCGATGGGGCGGGGGTCTGTGATTTCGCCCACACGGCGATGGGGCGGGGGTCTGTGATTTCTCCCACACGGCGATGGGGCGGGGGTCTGTGATTTCGCCCACACGGCGATGGGACGGGGGTCTGTGATTTCGTCCACATGGCGATGGGACGGGGGTCTGTTATTTCGCCCACACGGCGATGGGAGGGGGGTCTGTGATTTCTCCCACACGGCGATGGGGCGGGGGTCTGTGATTTCGCCCACACGGCGATGGGATGGGGGTCTGTGATTTCGCCCACATGGCGATGGGGCGGGGGTCTGTGATTTCGCCCACACGCAATGGGACGGGGGTCTGTGATTCCCCCACACGGTGACAGGACGGGGGTCTGTGATTTCGCCCACATGGCGATGGGGCGGGGGTCTGTGATTTCTCCCACACGGTGATGGGACGGGGGTCTGTGATTTTGCCCACATGGCGATGGGACGGGGGGGTCCATGATTTCGCCCACACGGCGATGGGACAGGGAGTCTGCGATTCCCCCACACGGTGACAGGACGGGGGTCTGTGATTCCCCCACACGGTGACAGGACGGGGGTCTGTGATTCCCCCACACGGTGACAGGACGGGGGTCTGTGATTCCCCCACACGGTGACAGGATGGGGGTCTGTGATTCCCCCACACGGTGACAGGACAGGGGTCTGTGATTTCCCCCACACGGTGATGGGACAGGGGTCTGTGATTCCCCCACACGATGATGAGGGGGGGTTTGTGTCTGTGGTTCCACCACATGGTGATGGGACGGGGGTCCATGATTTCCCCACATGGTGATGGGATGGGTGTCTGTGATTCCCCCACACATGTTGGGATGGGGGGGGGTCTGTGGTTCCCCCACTTGGTGATGAGACAGGGGTCTGTGATTCCTCCACACGGTGACGGGACGGGAGTCAGTGATACGCCCACATGGTGACTGGACGGGGTTGGGGGTGCTGGTCTGTGATACCCCCACATGGTGACAGGACCGGGGTCTGTGATCCCCCCACATGGGGATGGGACGGGGGTCTGTGATTCCACCACATGGGGACGGGACGGGGTCCGTGTCTGCGATCCCCTCACATGGGGGTGGGACATGGGTCTGTGTCTGCGACTCCACCACACAGGGACGGGATGGGGGTCTGTGATTCCCCCACACGGAGATGGGACTAGGGTCTGTGATTCCCCCACATGGTGACGGGACGGGGGTCTGTGATTTCGCCCACACGGCGATGGGACGGGGGTCTGTGATTTCGCCCACACGGTGATGGGACGGGGTCTGTGATTTCGCCAACACGGCGATGGGGCGGGGGTCTGTGATTTCGCCCACACGGCGATGGGGCGGGGGTCTATGATTTCGCCCACACGGCGATGGGACGGGGGTCTGTGATTTTGCCCACATGGCGATGGGGCGGGGGTCTGTGATTTCGCCCACACGGCAATGGGGCGGGGGTCTGTGATTTTGCCCACACGGCGATGGGGCGGGGGTTTGTGATTTCGCCCACACGGCGATGGGGCGGGGTTCTGGGGTCTGTGATTTCCCCACACGGTGACAGGACGGGGGTCTGTGATTCCCCCACACGGTGACAGGACGGTGGTCTGTGATTCCCCCACACGGTGATGGGACAGGGGTCTGTGATTTCCCCACACGATGATGAGGGGGGTTTGTGTCTGTGGTTCCACCACATAGTAATGAGACGGGGGTCCATGATTTCCCCACACGGTGATGGGATGGGAGTCAGTGACTCCCCCACATGGTGACGGGGCAGTAGTCTGTGATACCCCTACATGGTGACAGGACCGGGGTCTGTGATCCCACCACATGGGGATGGGACTGGGGTCTGTGATTCCACCACATGGGGACGGGACGGGGTCCGTGTCTGCGATCCCCCCACACGGGGGTGGGACATGGGTCTGTGTCTGCGACTCCACCACACAGGGACGGGACGGGGGTTTGTGATTCCCCCACACGGAGATGGTACTAGGGTCTGTGATTCCCCCACATGGTGACGGGACGGGGGTCTGTGATTCCCCCACACGGTGATGGGACGGGGGTCTGTGATTTCCCCACACGGTGATGGGACCGGGGGGGTCTGCAATTCCCCCACATGGGAATGGGACGGGGTCTGTGTCTGCGATCCCCCCCACATGGTGATGGGACGGGGGTCTGTGATTTCCCCATATGTTGACGGGACGGGGGGGGTCTGCGATTCCCCCACATGGTGATGGGACGGGGTCTGTGTCTACGATCCCCCACACGGGGATGGGACATGGGTCTGTGTCTGTGACTCCACCACACAGGGATGCACGGTTGTTAAGTGAAGCAACATCCTCAGCGGAAGAGAAAGATCTCCAGCAGTTCTTTTGTAAAGGGTTCTTGCAAAGCTGGGTGGAAGCTGTGATAACTGTATCTCCTAATGATAGCCATCGTGTTGCTGGACTGCAGGCTTGGGCAAAGCATCTGCACTGACCTCCTCCTGAAACCGAAACCTCAATCTCTCACATTGACCAGGACTGCTCTTTCTGAAAGCTAGTACAGACACAAAGGGCCAAATGGCCTCTAATAGAAACATCTGCAATGGCTTGTTAGATGTTCATTGAACAAGTGCCATTTTCCAAAGCGGTTAATTTAATTGATTAATGATTGGTTGAGGGAATGTCATCAGTTGTGTGGACACAGCTTGATTGTAGATACATTTATAAAGCCAAACTTGGCATTAATCTATACATTTAATTATATTTTATGTACAATATAGATGTCAGCCACTGCATAAAGCATCGCACTGCCAGGGAGAGGATAAAAGCAAAATACTGCAGATGCTGGAATCTGAAACTGAAACAGAAAGTGCTGGAAAATCTCAGCCTTAAGAATCTGCCAGGTTCTCTGCCCACAGACGCTGACAGTCCCGCTGAGATTTTCCAGCGTTTTCTGTTTATGTACCAGAGAGATGGCTATGGACTCAAGCCCCATTCCAGCTATACGCACACCTATTCCAGGTGGACACACCCACTGCATTGCCGAGGGAGCGCCGCAATGTCCAAGGGTCGGTGCCGAGGCTGTCTTTTCTTGGTTGTTGTCTCCTGATTGTACAAGATGCATGAGGTTTCTTTTCAAGAGCAGCAGGGGAAATCCCTTGTGTCCAGCCTAATATTTAACCCTCTATCAACACAACTTCTTTCTCGAAGGTGGAATTAAAAATAGAGAAAGTTCATTAAATCTGTAGTACATCTTAGTTGGATTTAATAGAGAGTAGGACTGGGTGCCGTGTTACAAGGTTCTTGATAAGCACCTGAGGAATCGTTTAATATCAGAAATACACAGCAGGATGTGGTAGCATCGTGGTGCTATTGCCAATCCAGAGACCCAGGATAATGCTCTGGGGACCCCGGGTTCGAATCCCACCATGGCAGACAGTGGAATTTGAATTCAATAAAATTCTGGAAATAAAACTCTAAGGACGACCATGAAGCTATAATCGATTATCGTAAAAAATCCATCTGGTTCACTAATGTCCTAAAGGTCTACAAAATAACGAGGGGCACAGATCAGCTAGACAGTCACTATCTTTTCCCAAAGGTAGGGGAGTCTAAAACTAGAGGGCACAGGTTTAAGGTGAGAGGAGAGAGATACAAAAGGGTCCAGAGGGGCAATTTTTTTCAGACAGAGTGTGATGAGCATCTGGAACGAGCTGCCAGAGGTGGTAGTAGGAGAGGCAGGTACAATTTTATCTTTTAAAAAGCGATTAGACAGTTACATGGGTACAATGGGTAAAGAGGGATATGGGCCAAATGTGGGCTGTTGGAATTAGCGTAATGGTTTTAAACAAAGGGCAGCATGGAAATGTTGGGCCAAAGGGCCTGTTACCATGCTGTAAACCTCTATGACTCTACGTGACTCCAGATACAGCAATGTCTCCGAGATGGCCAAGCAAGCCATTTCAGTTTGAGGGTCACCAAGGGATGGGCAATAAATGCTGGCCTCACAACAATGCCCCCATTGACACAGTGACACACTGGGTTTGCACCGCTGCCTCACAGGACCAGGGACTCGGGTTCGATTCCCGGCTAGGGTCACTGTCTGTGTGGAGTCTGCACATTCTCCCCGTGTCTGCGTGGGTTTCCTCCGGGTGCTCCGGTTTCCTCCCACAGTCTGAAAGACGTGCTGGTTAGGGTGCATTGGGCCTTGCTTAATTCTCCCTCAGTGTTACCTGAACAGGCGCCAGAGTGTGGTGACTAGGGGAATTTCACAGTAACTTCACTGCGTTGTTAATGTAAGCCTTACTTGTGACACAAATAAATAAACTTTAAGACATCCCACAAATGAATATCAACAAAAACATATCCAGAAAGGATCTACATACCAAGACACTTTCACCTTCAAAAAAAAGACTTAAAAAGATTAAGTGGCTATAGTCCCCAATGACCATGGGCTTTGAGGCGCAGAGCTAACTGATGGTGATTTAACCTGAGGGTCACCACACCTCAGATGAGGGGACACGGTTGAGAAGGCAGGACCTTTGTAATTAACCTCAGCTGGGTACGGGAATTGAACCCACACTGTTGGTGTCACTCTGCATCATGAACCAGCCGTCCAGCTAACAAATTTGTATCAACCCCCCTGGCCATTACAGTTATAAGTTTTAATAAAGTGAATGCACAGCAAGAGAGAGAGAGAGAGAGACAGAGAGAGAGTGCTTCCTCATGGCAAGGCCATTAATATAAGATAACCACCACAGGCAATTATCATAGAATCCCCACAGTACAGAGAGAGGCCATTCGGCCCACTGAGTATGCACCGACCACAATTCCAACCAGGAACCACCCTCATATCCCTAAATATTTACCCACTAATCCCTCTAACCTCCGCATCTCAGGACACTAAGGGGCAATTTTAGCATGGCCAATCAACCTAACCCGCACGACTTTGGACTGTGGGAGGAAACCTTAACACCCGGAGGAAACCCACGTAGACACAGGGAGAATGTGCAAACTCCACACAGACAGTGACCCGAGCCAGGAATCGAACTCAGGTTCCTAGAGCTGTGAGGCAGCAGTGCTAACCCACTGTGTCACTGTGCCATGTGTGTGGTGAGAATGTGGAAGGCGCTCTCAGAAGGATTGGTTGAGGTGGACAGGCTGATTCCTGGGATGGTAGGTCTGTCATATGAGGAGAGACTGTCAGGATTGTTATAATCTGTTAGGATTATATTCACTGAAGTTTAGAAGACTGAGAGGGGATCTCATAGAAACTTATAAAATTCTAACAGGGTTAGACAGGGTCGATTTAGAACGAATATTACCAATGGTGGGGGAATCCAGAACTAGAGGGTCATAGTTTGACATAGGGGATAGAAACATAGAAGACAGAAGCAGGAGGAGGCCATTCGGCCCTTTGAGCCAGCTCCCCCATTCATCACCATCATGGCTGATCGTCCAACTCAATAGCCTCATCCTGCTTTCTCCCCATAACCTTTGACCCCATTCGCCCCCAGCCGCCTCTTGTATAAAGTTTAATTATTAGTCACAAGTAGGCTTCCATTCACACTGTAATGACGTTACTGTGAAAATCTAGTTGCCACACACTGGCGCCTGTTTGGGTACACTGAGGGAGAATTTAGCACGGTCAATGAACCCTAACCAACACGTCTTTCGGACTGTGGGAGGAAACTGGAGCACCCAAAGGAACTCCATGCAGAGGTGAACATGCAGATTCTGCACAGACAATGACCCAAGCCGGGAATAAAACTTGAGTCCCTGGCGCTGTGAGGCAGCAGTGCTAACACACTGTGCCACCCATTGAATAAATTCAATGTTTTGGCATCAACTAATTCCTGGAATTAATGAATTCCACAGGCTCACTCATCCTTTAAGTGAAGAAATGTCTCTTCATCTCTGTCCTATCCCCAATCCTCAGACTGTGACCCCTGGTTCTGGACTCCCCCCACTATTGGGAACATCCTCCCTGCATCTACCCTGTCTAGTCCTATTAGAATTTTATGTCTCCATGAGATCCACTGCCCCTCATTCGTCTGAACTCCTGCGAAAACAATCCTAACCTCGTCAATCTCTCGTCATACATCAGTCCCGCCAGGGGTAAGGGGCAAACCTTTTAGGGCTGACTTGAGGGGAAATTTCTTCACCCAGAGGGTGGTGAATGTGTAGAATTCACTCCCACAGAAAATAGTTGAGGCCAAAACGTGTGATTTCAGGAAGAAATTAGATATCGCTCTTGGGAATAAAGGGATCGAGGGATGTGGAGGGGTGGGGAAATCAGGATATTGAATTTGATGATCAAACATGACCAAAATGAATGATAAAGCAGGTTCAAAGGGCCAAATGGCCTCCTCCTCCTCCTTCTAGTTTCTATGTACAGAGAAAGTTAAGGAGGAAGCTGGGTAAACATAACAGGAAGAAGGGAGTCAAGGGTTACGATGGTCGGTCTGGATGAGTAAAAATCGGAGGAAGTCGGATTGGAGCGGAAACACCAGCCTGGACTGATTGGATGAAAGGCTTTTTGCTGGTTCCTCTGTGATACAAGATGAGCTGGCCATTTTCACACTGGGTCTTTGAGGGAGCTTGCTGCCAGGTCCCATTTCCTACGTGACACAGTGACTCTGCCTGATCGGAATGTAGGAGCAGGAGGCGGCCATTCAGCCCACTGAACCCATTCCACCATTCAAACAGATGACTATGGATCACCTCTGGTCCACGCCGGTTTTTCCCACTCTTCCCAATATCCCTTCAGGTCATTAGTTTGTAACGGCTGGGAGGGAAGGAGTGCATTGCCTGTCTGTAGTTCCGGTACTCTGCAGATTCAAATGATCTCTCCTACTAGATAGATGGTCAATTACCAAAATGTTTTGGCTGTTAATCCGCGACTGACTGCTTAACGCTCAGATTTCTTCAATAACAAGCAGAATTATTAACTTATTATAAAGCTTGGGACGGCGCAGTGGCACAGTGGTTAGCACTGCTGCCTCACAGTGCCAGGTTCAATTCCAGCCTTGGGTGACTGGAGTTTGTACGTTCTCCCCCATGTTTGTGTTGTTTTCCTCCCACAGTCCGAAAGACGTGGTTAGGTGCTAAATTATCGCTCAGGTGCCGGAGAGTGGCGACTAGGGGATTTTCACAGTAACCTCATTGCAGTATTAATATAAGCCTACTTGTGACACTAATGCATGCACAAACACGCACATACATAAGAGCATGCACCATGCATTCACACACACACACACGAGGGGAATTTAGCCAAGCAGTTAAAAGTCAATGGTTAAAGGGTAAAGGTGACGTATTTGATGGTTTCTGAATTATAGGGACATTGTTGCTTTGGACTTTGTTCGGAGCTTCAGAAGATGTTGTCTCCTTTACCTGAGCAGTTGAAGCCCTTTATCCCACACCCCACTCCCCCCAGTGGTAGCAGAGTCCCCCCCCCCTCTGCTACCCCCCAAAACCGTGAAAGCAAGGCCCAAAGCAGCTTTTAAAACATAGTTTTCCAGGCCTGAATTCTGTTTTCAAATCCATAATCCAGCAGGTGACCCTGTGGTGAACAGTGCACAGGGAGGATGGGATTTGGGCGAGGGGGGGGCAGGGGAAAGGGTTTTCCAGCCGCTTTGAAACTGCTTCACTACCTCTTCTTGTAAAGTGCTGCCTTCTCCAGGAACAGCTGGAGACAGAGTCCTTGCAATAACCCTTGAAGGGACAGTGGCCAGAATCTTATCACCATTCATGCCATGCTGCTCACTGCCAAATTCTCCAACCTCACTGCAGCAGCAGAACGGCCTAAATGGCAGGTGAGATTGCGCTCGGCGTCAGATGAAGTACAAAACCTCTTCCAGGAAGTCTGAAGTCCTTGAAGTGGACTATTTTCCATGATGGAAGGAGATAGGAAACTGGTGCAGTGACAATAATCTCTCCCTCAATGTCAACAAAACAAAGGAGATTGTCATCGAATTCAGGAAGTGTAAAGGAGAACATGCCTCCTGGGAAGAGTGGGAAAAACCAGAGGTGATCCACAGTCATCTGTTTGAATGGTGGAATGGGTTCAGTGGGCTGAATGGCCGCCTCCTGCTCCTACATTCTGATCAGGCAGAGTCACTGTGTCACGTAGGAAACGGGATCTGGCAGCAAGCTCCCTCAAAGACCCAGTGTGATAATGGCCAGCTCATCTTGTATCACAGAGGAACCAGCAAAAAGCCTTTCATCCAATCAAGGGATATCTAAAAACCCTTTCTACTTTGTCCCTGATGAGTAAAAATGGTTTTTAGATATCCAGGTCACCAACCTGTCCTGGTGCTCCCATGTCGACACTACAGTTAAGAAAGCCCCACCAATGCCTCTACTTTCTCAGAAGACTGAGGAAATTTGGCATGTCAGCTACGACTCTCATCAACTTTTACAGATGCACCATAGAAAGCATTCTTTCTGGTTGTATTGCAGCTTATTATGGGCTCCTGCTCTGCCCAAGACCGCAAGGAACACAGTGAACGAAGCCCAGTCCATCCTTCAATTGGAGACTCTGTCTCCACTTCCCACTGCCTCAGAAAAGCAGCCAGCCTCATAGCGCCAGGGACCCAGATTCAATTCTGCCTTGGGTCACTGTCTGTGTGGAGTCTGCCCGTTTTCCCCATGTCTGTGTGGGTTTCCTCCAGACGCTCCAGTTTCCTCCCACAGTCTGAAAGATGTGAGGGTTACTGGATTGGCCGTGCTAAATTCTCCCTCAGTGTAACCCGAACAGGCACGAGTGTGGCGACCAAGGGACTTTCACAGTAACTTCATTGCAATGTTAATGTAAGCCTACTTGTGACAAATAAATAAACTTCAAATTTAACTTTACATTCTCTCTTCCACCTTCTTCCATTGGGAAAAAGATACAAAAGTCCGAGGTCACTTTCCGACCAACTCAAGAACAGCTTCTTCCCTGCTGCTGTCAGACTTTTGAATAGATCTACCTCATGTTGATCTTTCTCTACACCCTAGCTGTGACTGTAACACTACATTCTGCACTCTCTCCTTTTCTTCGCTATGAACGGTATATTTTGTCTCTATAGCGCAAGAAATAATACTTTTCACAGTATCCCAGTACATGGGACAATAATAAATCAAATCTATGAACAGTATGCTTTGTCTGTATAGTGCACAAGAAACAATATTTACACTGTGTCCCAGTACATGTGACAATAATAAATCAAATTGATGGAATTTCTGTCTTGAAACATGCTCCAGGGTCCACTGGGGCAGAGAATGCAAAAGTGGGTGAAAGGCGCCATCCAAATGCAGTTGGGCGGCCCTTCTTCTCACAAGCACTGCTAAAAGGCCAGCAGAGGCAGCTGGAGGGGCTGTCAGGGAAAGGTACCTTTAACTGGAACAGCCCGTCTCTCATCCTCACAGCTCCAGCTCCTCCGCTTATTCAGTCTTGTTGCAACATCTGATCTATTCACAGCACACAGCAATTCATTGCAATCTGCCTTCTCTGCCTGCTTAAGATGCAAATTAGAGCTGGGGATAGAGGGATGAAGTGATCCAGAGTTCCTGCTTTCTAATCGCTGTCAAACAAGCCCCCTCCACGAGCAGTATCACAGAATCCCAGAAGGAGGCCTTTTGGCCCATCGGGTCTGCACCGACCACAATCGCACCCAGGCCCTACTCCCGTAACCCCACATGTTTACCTTAATTCCCCCCTGACACTATGGTTAATTTTAGCATGGCCTATCACCTAACCTGCACATCTTTGGACACTAAGGAGCAATTTAGCATGGTCAATCCATCTAACCTGCACACCTTTGGACACTAAGGAGCAATTTAGCATGGCCAATCCATCTAACCTGCACATCTTTGGACACTAAGGGGCAATTTAGCATGGCCAATCCACCTAACCTGCACATCTTTGGACTGTGGGAGGAAACTCACGTAGAAACAGGGGAGAACATGCAGACTCCACACAGACAGTGACCCAAAGCCGGGAATTGAACCTGGGTCGCTGGCAGTGTGAGGCAGCAGTGCTAACCATTGTGCCACCTCCTACTAAGCTAGTCAGCCACAGGAATTGACAGGTCCGAGGTGAACCCATCTCCCACCAGTCCACCCCACCCCACACCCCCTGCTCAGACAAACACACTCACAGAATCAGAAATCCCGCAGCCTAGGTCTGAATCAACCCACCGACCTCAGACCCTACCCCACTCCGCTCCGCTCTGTCTCTCACTGTCCTTGGTCCCGCTCCCACCCCTTCCCCTCCTCCCCTCTTCCCGCACACAGGAATGACCATTTGCAGAAGGTCATTGAAGCCACAGCCCCTCCCGGAAGGCAGAGGTGAATAGGAGGAGGTAGAGTGGACGTGGAGAAGACGTTTCTACTAGTAGGAAAAGCTAGAACCGGGGGCCTCAGGCTCAAGGGACGATTCTTTAAAACAGAGATAAGGAGGAATTTCTTCAGCCAGAGAGTGGGGGATCTATGGAACTCTTTGCTGCAGAAGGCTGTGGAGGCCGAGACAGAAATAGATAGGTTCTTGATTAATAAGGGGATCAGGGGTTATGGGGAAAAGGCAGGAGAATGGGAATAAGAAAAATATCAGCCATGATTGAATGGCGGAGCAAACCTGATGGGCCAAGTGGCCTTATTCTGCTCCTTTGTCTTATGGGAGGATTCCTGCCTCACTTTTCTGCGTCAACTGTCCACACTGGATGAAAGACGGGTTGAAGGGCAATGGAGAGCAGGCAGGAAAGCGGAGCTGAGACCAGGATAAGGTCAGTCGTGATGGTGTTAAGTGGCGGAGTGAGCTGGAGAAGCCAAATCCTCTAACCCCACCCCCAACCATTCACCCCGCTCCAAATTCCTACAATCCTGTCTTCATGCTCTGTGCTGACCCGCTTCCAACTCGGAATTGGAGGGTGGTCGGAGTGGAGGAGATCGCAGGGATGAGGGTCCAGCTGGGGACGCAGGGTGGTGGGGGGGAGGGGGGGTTGCAAGGCAGTCAAAGACTTGAAAGCAAGGTTGACAAATTTAAACCTAACCAAGGTGTAGCCAGAACAGGGCAATGCAACAGCCAGCAAATCACTCAAAGCCACACTCTCTCACCAGATCTAAACTTCATCAAGTTAAAAGTTTATTTATTAGTGTCACATTAACACTGTAATGAAGTTACTGTGAAAATTCCCCCCGGCACCTGATCAGGTAACACTGACGGAGAATTTAGCACAGCCCAATGCATCCGAACCAGCACGTCTTTCAGACTGTGGAAGGAAACTGGAGCATCCGGAGGAAACCCACACAGACACGGGGAGAATTTGCAGACCCCACACAGACAGTGACCCAAGTCGGGAATTGAACCTGGGTCCCTGGCGCTGTGAGGCAGCAGTGCTATCCCACTGTGATGCCTTCACTCCTACTTTTCCACTCCCACTTTCTCTCTACACCCATTGATCCCTTTAGCCACAAGGGCCACATCCAGCTCCCTCTCGAACATATCTAACAAACTGGCCCCAACAGCTTCCTGTGGTATAGAATTCCATAGTTTCACAACTCGCTGAGTGAACAGGTTCTTCCTCACCCCAGTTCTGAATGGCTTGTTCCTTATACTGAGACTGCAACCCCAACTTCTGCCCATTTATTGCCCATCCCTAGTTCCCAAGAGCAGTTGAGAGTCAATCACATTGCTGTTGCTCCGGAGTCACATGTAGGCCAGACCAAGGTTGTGAATGTAGCCCAATCCATCTCGCAAACCAACCTCCCATCCATTGACTGTCTACACTCCCCGCTGCCTTGAGAAAAGCAGCCAGCATAATTAAGGACCCCACACACTCCGGACATTCTCTCTCTTCCAGGTCACGTACCAACTGACTCAAGAACAGCTTCTTCCCTGCTACTGTCAGACTTTTGAATGGACCTACCTCACATTAAATTGATCTTTCTTTGCACCTTAGCTATGACTGTAACACTACATTCTGCACCCTCTCCTTTCCTTCTCTACGAACGGTATGCTTTGTCTGTATAGTGCACAAGCAGCAATACTTTTCACTGTATCCCAGAACATGTGACAACAATAAATCAAATCTATGTACTCTATGAACGGTATGCTTTGTCTGTATAGCACGCAAGAAGGAATACTTTTCACTGCATCCCAGTACGTGTGACAATAATAAATCAAATCCAATTATTCTCTCCCCTTTCTCAGGCCCGTTACTGGGTAACGCTCTTGCTTCCGAGTGAGCAAGGTCTGGGGTTCAGGACCCACTCCACACCCTGAACTCAGAACCCAGCGCAGCACTTTACCGGAGCCGTCATCTATCAAAGGAGACGTTAAACTGAGATCAGGCCATTCCCCTCATGGCGATCCCACTGCATGATTTGGAAGGAGAACAGGTGGATTCTGACCACTATCCTGGCCAACTAGTTATCCCTCAACTAACATCACCGGCAGGTGATCTGGTAAAGATCACATCTTCGCGTGTGAGAGTTTGCTTCGCATAAGCTGGCATCTGTGTTTCCTACAACAGAGGGCTCGGGAAAGAGAAATATCAATTGGCCCACGTCCAGCTCCCTCTTGAACTCATCGCACACACTGGCCCCAACAGCTTCCTGTAGTAGAGAATTCCACAGGTTCACAACTCTCCGAGCGAAGAAGTTCTTCCTGATCTCAGTCCTGAATGGCTAACCCCTTATTTTATGTGACCCCCTAGCTCTGCCCATTTATGCCCAATCCTAGTTGCCCCTCCTTCCCTAAAGGACATTGCTCTGGAATCACATGTAGGCCAGACCAGGTAAGGCTGGCAGATTTCCTTTTTTTTATTAATTCGTGGGGCTTTCTGTATCCCACTCCCCCTTTCTCTCCATGCCTCTTGAGCCACAATGGCCACACTCAGCTCCCTCTTGAACATATCTAATGAACTGGCCCCGGGTTCATAACTCTCCGAGCGAAGAAGTTCTTCCTCACCTCAGTTCTGAATGGCTTATTCTTAGACTTGAACACTAGTTCTGCCCATTTATTGCACATCCCTAGTTGCCCTTGGAGGGCAATTGAGAGTCACCTACATTGCTGTGGCTCTGGACTCACATGTAGGCCAGGCCAGGGTAAGAACGGCAGATTTCCTTCCTTAAAGGAACCAGATGGGTTTTTATGACAATGGGTCATCAGTAGATTCTCAATCCCAGATACTTTTTATTGAATTCAAATTCCACCATCTGCCGTGGCGGGATTTGAACCCAGGGTCCCCCAGAAACATTAGCTGAGTTTCTGGATTAATAGTCTAGCAATAATACCACTGGGCCATCAGCTCCCCATTAGCTGCGAAACATCCAGAGGTTGTGTCGGGAGATAGGGAAAAGAAAAAAATCCCTTTTTCTCAAATGCCTATCTGCCAGGCCTCTACTCATCCTGTTCAGCTGAGCTGGCTGCCCAGAGACACTGGCCACACGGCAAGCACTCAAGGAGGAAGCCTGGGGTTCTAGAAAGAAACCAGCGTGGCAAACGCAGCTTCAGCAGCACTGTACTCCATTGCTCAAGACTACTTCCAAGTAGCTACACTGCTAACAAAACCAGGAATACTTTGACTGAGTGACAGAAACTCGTCCGCAGTCATGACAGTCTGGAGGACACTTGGTCATTTATCGACCCTGCGTAATTCTGATACGGTTGCCACGTCTGAGTTGATAACCAGGCCCACTCTGAACGAGTACAGGCCTGTCCCACTGAATGTTTGAGGCATCCACAGTATTTAAAAGCCAACATCAACAGGACTGCAGTGTGCTGGAATACCCTGTAAATACTGACACACTCCCAGAGGATTCCCCTGGAAATACTGACACACTCCTCAGGGACCCTCCCCTGGAAATACTGACACACTCCTCAGGGACCCTCCCCTGTAAATACTGACACACTCCCCAGGGACCCTCCCCTGTAAATACTGACACACTCCCCAGGGACCCTCCCCTGTAAATACTGACACACTCCCCAGGAACCCTCCCCTGTAAATACTGACACACTCCCCAGGGACCCTCCCCTGTAAATACTGACACACTCCCCAGGGACCCTCCCCTGTAAATACTGACACACTCCCCAGGGACCCTCCCCTGTAAATACTGACACACTCCCAGGGGACCCCCCTGTAAATACTGACACACTCCCCAGGGACCCTCCCCTGTAAATACTGACACACTCCCAGGGGACCCCCCTGTAAATACTGACACACTCCCCAGGGACCCTCCCCTGTAAATACTGACACACTCCCCAGGGACCCTCCCCTGTAAATACTGACACACTCCCCAGGGACCCTCCCCTGTAAATACTGTCACACTCCCCAGGGACCCTCCCCTGTAAATACTGACACACTCCCCAGGGACCCTCCCCTGTAAATACTGACACACTCCCCAGGGACCCTCCCCTGTAAATACTGACACACTCCCCAGGGACCCTCCCCTGTAAATACTGACACACTCCCAGGGGACCCCCCTGTAAATACTGACACACTCTCTAGGACCCTCTGTAAATACTGACACACTCCCCAGGACCCCCCTGTAAATACTGACAGTCTCCTTGGGGACCCCCCTGTAAATACTGACAGTCTCCTTGGGGATCCCCCTGTAAATACTGACACACTTCCAGGGGACCCTCCCTCATAAATACTGACACACTCCCAGGGGACCCCCCTGTAAATACTGACACACTCCCCAGGACCCTCTGTAAATAGTGACACACTCCCCAGGGACCCCTTGTAAATACTGACACACTCCCTGGGGACCCCCCTGTAAATACTGACACACTCCCTGGGGACCCCCCTGTAAATACTGACACACTCCCCAGGGACCCCCCTGTAAATACTGACACACTTCCCTGGGACCCCCCTGTAAATACTGACACACTCCCCAGGGACACCCCTGTAAATATGACACAGTCCCCAGGGACCCCAGTAAATAAGAACATAAGAACGTAAGAAATAGGAGCAGGAGTAGGCCATCTAGCCCTTCGAGCCTACCCCACCATTCAATAAGATCATGGCTGATCTGTCGTGGCTCCGTTCCACATTCCCGCCCTCTCCCCATAACCCTTAATCCCCTCGCTTATCAAAAACCCATCAACCTGCGTCTTAAAAATATTTAGCAAGGCAGCCTCCACAACCTCAACGGGCAGAGAATTCCAGAGATTCACCACCCTTTGAGTGAAGAAGTTCCTCCTCAATTCCGTTCTAAACCGCCCCCCCTTTATCTTGAGGCTGTGCCCCCTAGTCCTACTGTCCTTTCTGAGCGGGAAGAGTCTCTCCACCTCTATCCTATCCATCCCATTCATCATCTTATACGTCTCAATGAGATCTCCCCTCATTCTTCTAAACTCTAACGAGTACAAGCCTAGTTTATTCAGCCTCTCCTCATAGCTCAACCCTATACTGACACACTCCCCAGGGACCCCCAGTAAATACTGACACACTCCCCAGGGACCCCCAGTAAATACTAACACACTCTCCAGGTACCCCCCTGTAAATACTGACACACTCCCCAGGTACCCCCCTGTAAATAATGACACACTCCCCAGGGACCCCCCTGTAAATACTGACACACTCCCCAGGAACCCCCCTGTAAATACTGACACACTCCCCAGCGACCCCCCTGTAAATACTGACACACTTCCCAGCGACCCCCCTGTAAATACTGACACACTCCCCAGCAGACCCCCCTGTAAATACTGACACACTCCCTGGGGACCCCCCCTGTAAATACTGACACACTGAATCAAAGTGCAATATCAATTGTAGCAAGCAAAGGACATTCAGCCCATCCTTCACAAACTCAGAATTCTTCCAGTGCAGAAGGCAGCCATTCAGCCCTTCAAGTCTGCACTGACCACAACCCCATCCGCCCATCCTCATTACGTTACACATTTACCCTAGTTAGTCCCCTGGACACTAAGGGGCAATTTAGCATGGCCAATCCCACTTAACCCACACACACTTTTGGATGCTAAACGACAATTTAGCATGGCCAATCCACCGAACCTGCACACTTTGGTGTGTGGGAGGAAACCAGAGCACCCAGAGGAAACCCACGCAGACACAGGGAGAATGTGCAGACTCCACACAGACAGTGACCCAAGGCCAGAATTGAACCCGGGTCCCGGTCCCTATGAGACAGCAATGCTAACCACTCTGCCGCCCTTTGTTATTTATGGAGAGTGAAGTCGGCACCACTCTGGTGCAATTTTGTACACCTTGGAGTGAGTTCTCCACTTCCCCTTTATCCAGAGAACCTGGTATTACTTTAATCTCTCAGTTTATGAGCAGACGTGAAGAGGAGTCGGTGTGCATGTGCAGTGGTTGCCATGGGGATACGCACAAGTCCTCAAGTACTGGGTGTTATTAGCCTTTAGGTGATATGTGGAAGCTACAAAGAGAGACAGAGAGAGTGCTAGTCATATGGTATCCAACTGTTCCTTAAATTATTCCAGATACGCCTGCGCTTCATTCCTCTGACGACGATTTCCATATCAGCAGGTACAAAAGCAAATCAAATGGATCAATTTAGTGTGGCCAATCTACCTAACCTGTACATCTTTGGACACTAAGGGACAATTTAGCATGGCCAATCCACCTAACTTGCACATCTTTAGACACTAAGAGGAAATTTAGCGTGGCCAATCCACCAAACGTACACATCTTTGGAGTATGGGAGGAAATCAGAGCACCAGCGGGAAACCCATGCAGACGTGAGGGAGAACGTGCAGACTCTGCTCCGACAGTGACCCGAGGCCGGAATTGAACCTGGGTCCTTGGTCCTGTGAGGCAGCAGTGCTAACCGTTGTGCCACCGGAGGGGGGAGGAGAGGAAAGGAGGAGGAGGAAGTAGTGCTTCAGGTGCACACAGCCTTGTTCAGATCCCATTGGAAAGAACCGGGTTCAGTTATGGGCCCGGCACCTTGGGAAGGAGATGCTGGCTTTGGAGTGGGCACAGTGTAAATTGACCAGAATGATCCCAAGGTTCAGAGTGTACATTCCAAAGGCTGGGGTGACACTGACAATGTCCGTATTTCCTTAATATCTAAGTCTATGGAATGATCTCCTTCACTGAAGTGTTGGGTGGGCAGCGGACATTCAAAAAGATGTGGAGATGTCAGAGGAGGCTTACAAGAAAGATACTGGATTTGAGAGACATAGATAAGGAATCCTGCAGTGCAGATCAAGAGTAAGAAGTCTTACACCGCCAGGTTAAAGCCCAACAGGTTTATTTGGTAGCAAAAGCCACTAGCTTTCGGAGCGCTGTCCCTTCATCATGTAAGTCCTATATTGAAGTCTTATACCTGACGAAGGGGCAGCGCTCTGAAAGCTAGTGGCTTTTCTTACCAAATAAGCCTGTTGGGCTTTAATATGGTGTTGTGAAACTTCTTACTGTGTTTACTCCAGTCCATCGCCAGCATCTCCACATCATAGAACATAGAACATAGAACATTACAGCGCAGAACAGGCCCTTCGGCCCACGATGTTGCGCCGACCAGTTACAAAACAATGACCCACTAGCCTAAACCAATCCCTTTTCGTCCATAAACCTATCCACAGATCTCTTAAACGCCCCCAAACTAGGTGCATTTACAACTGCAGCTGGCAGGGCATTCCAGTCCCTCACCACCCTCTGGGTAAAGAACCAACCCCTGACATCAGTCCTATAACTACCCCCCCTTAATTTAAAGTCGTGCCCCCTCGTGCTAGCTTTCTCCATCCTAGGAAAAAGGCTATCACTATCTACCCTGTCTAAACCTCTAATCATCTTATATGTTTCAATGAGGTCCCCTCTTAGCCGCCTCCTTTCCAGCGAAAACAACCCCAAATCTCTCAGTCTCTCCTCATAGGACCTCCCCTCCATACCAGGCAACATCCTGGTAAACCTCCTCTGCACCCTCTCCAAAGCCTCCACATCCTTCCTGTAATGTGGGGACCAGAACTGCACACAAAACTCCAAGTGCGGCCGCACCACAGTTGCATCATGACGCTGCGACTCCTAAATTCAATCCCCCTACCAATAAACGCCAAGACACCGTATGCCTTCTTAACAACCTTATCTACTTGATTCCCAACTTTCAGGGATCTATGTACACATACACCTAGATCCCTCTGCTCCTCCACACTATTCAAAGTCCTCCCGTTAGCCCTATACTCAACACATCTGTTATTCCTACCGAAATGAATTACCTCATGAAGGGCTGGGAACCAGCGGAGTCAGATTGGAGGAGTTTGGCAAATAATAAAAAAAAGAGGCCAAAAAGGGGAAAACCTTTTCCACACAGCAAGTGGTTAGGATCTGGAAATGCACTGCCTAAGAGCATGGTGGACGCAGGTCCAATCAAGGCTGTCAAACCAGAATGGCATAATTATCGGATACAGTTGCAGAGCTACAGATAAAGGTGAGGGAATGGGACTGGTCCAGTTGCTTTTCCAATAAAATGGCCCTTTTTTTAATTCATTCGTGGGACACTGGCTGGCCATTAGTGCCCATCCCTAGTTGCCCTTGGAGGCTCAACCACATTGCTGTAGTTCTGGAGTCACACGTAGACCAGACCGGGGTAACAACAGCAGATTTCCTTCCCTCAAGGACACTAGTGATCCATGTGAGTTTTTCCAACAATCGACAATGGGTCATCAGTAGATTCTTAATTCTGGATATTTTTTAATTGTTCAACTCAAATGCCACCGTCTGCCATGGTGGGATTCGAACCGGGGTCCCCAGAAGATTCTTCTGGATTAATAGTCTGGCGATAATGCCACTAGGCCGTCGCCTCCCACCCTCTTAGAAAAATTTGAGAGAGAAAAACTATTTCCTCTATCGATGGGGCAGAAAGTCCAGAACCAGAGGGGAAATCTTCAGATTGGAGCCAGGCTGTTCGGGGTTCAGGGCGAGGAAGCATTTCTTCACACAGACAGGAGTGGAAATCTGGAACCCCCTCTTCGCCCCCGCACCCCGAAAGAAAAGCTATCAAGGTCAGGGAGTCAGTCAGGAAGGTCATAACTGAGGTCGATGGATTTTTGTTGAGTAGGGTATTGAGGAATTTGGAGCAAATGGAGTGGAGGTACAGATCATCCAGTACCTAATTAAACAGCAAAAAGTCTCACAACACCGGGTTAAAGTCCAACAGGTCTATTTGGAATCACGAGCTTTCAGAGCACTGCTCCCTCATCAGGTGAGTCACCTGGTGAAGGAGCCATGCTCCAAAAGCTCGTGATTCCAAACAAACGTGACGGACTTTAACCTGGTGTCGTAAGATTTCTTACTATGCGCACCCCAGCCCAACGCCGGAATCTCCACATCATAATTAAACAGAGAACAAGCTCAAGGCATTGAACATCCTTCCTCTTGTTCCTCTTTCAATAGGGGTGGCATGGCGGCACAAGGGTTAAGCACTGCTGCTTCATAGCTCCGGGGACCCGGGTTCAATTCCGGCCTCAGCTAAATGTCTGTGCAGATTGACCATCCTAAATTATCCCTTAGTATCCAAAGATGTGCAGATTTGGAGCATTGGCCATGCTAAACTGTCCCTTAGTGTATAAAGATGTGCAGGTTAGGTGGATTGAGCATGCTAAATTGTCCCTTAGCGTCTGAAGATGTGCAGGTTGGGTGGATTGGCCATGCTAAACTTCAGTGTCTCAAGATTTGTATTTTGGAGAGGTGAATTAGTGGGGTAAATGTGTGGGGTGACAGGGATAGGTTGGGGGTGGCACTGGGCAAATTGTTCTGTCAAGGATAGTACAAACTCAATGGGCTGAAGAGCTTCATTCTTCACTATAGGAATTCTATCATTTGGTCTTACTTTTGCCACAGGTTCACACAAACAAGCCCTTATCCAAAATTACTTGCACCTCCTGGCTTCAACCAGCATCCTTTCTCCTACAGTCAGGATTTAATCAGGCCTCAGTATGGTGTTCAGCTATGGGGAGATCTGTCTAGACCATCCCTGTGTCGCCACTGAGAGTCATTCTGAGCCACATAGATTGATACCAGGACTCCATACATTAGATCATGAAGAAAACTTACACAAATCCATCGTGAGGAAGAGTCATGTTGGTCCTCAAGACGTTTAACTATGTCTCTGTCTTTACACGTTGCCAGATCTGCTGAGTTTTGCCAGCATGACACAAACTAGAACTGTATTCTCTGGTGAATGGGGATGAAGTCACCCCTTCCCCTTGTTCCCACAGGAGGGAAGTCTTGCTCCTCAGTGACCTCAACAACAGAAACCAAACAAACAACTGCTACCCCACACATCCGAGAAACAGCAAGACTACCCAACCAAACTTACCTCCAGGATATTGGTGGGAGTTTTGAAGATCTAATACAGATAGGAAATATACAGTAAATGGCAGAACCCTTTAGAGTATTGATAGGCAGAGGGATCTGGGCATCTGGGTGCACAGGTCACTGAAAGTGGCAACGACAGATCAGCCATGATCTTATTGAATGGCGGGGCGGGCTCGAAGGGCTAGATGGCCTACTCCTGCTCCTATTTCTTATGTTATGTTCTTATTTCTTATGTTATGATTAATCAGGGGATCAGATGTTATGGGGGAACAGGCAGAAGAATTGGGATGAGAAGAATACCAGCCATGATTGAATGGCAGAGCAGACTTGATGGGCTGAGCAGCCTAATTCTGCTCTTATATCTTATGCTTGCCTTCATCGGCCATGGCATGAGTTTAAAAATTGGCAAGTCATGTTGCAGCTTTATAGAACCTTAGTTAGGCCGCACTTGGAATATAGTGTTCAATTCTGTTCGCCAACTACCAGAAGGATGTGGAAAAGATTTACCAGAATGTTGCCTGGTAAAGTTTATGTTATTAGTTACAAGTAGGCTTACATTCACACTGTAATGAAGTTACTGTGAAAATCCTCTAGTCGCCACACCCCAGCGCCTGTTTGGGTACACTGATGGAGAATTCAGCATGGCCAATGCACCTAACCAGCAAGTGTTTGGACTGTGGAAGGAAACTGGAGCATCCAGAGGAAACCCATGCAGATACAGGGAGAATGTGCAGACTCTTCACAGACAGTGACCTAAGCCAGGAATTGAACCCAGGTCCCTGGTGCTGTGGGGCAGCAGTGCTAACCCACTGCATCACCATGCCACCCTGTTTAAGGTGCAAGGGAGAAGGAGATGCATGAGACAAGTCTTTTTACACAGAAGGTGGTGGGAGCCTGGGACTCGCTGCCAAGGGAGGTAGTGGATACGATAGTGACTCTTAAGGGGTGTCTGGACAAATACATGAATAGGATGGGAATAGAGGTCCCTGGAAGAGTTTTAGTTCAGTCGGGCAGCATGGTTGGTGCAGGCTTGGAGGGGCCGAAGGGCCTGTTCCTGGGCTGTAAATTTCTTTGTTTTTTAAAATCAGAAAGAGGGAATTGAACCATGGCTGTGGTCCATTCATTTTATTGTTAAAGGTTCCTTTCTTACTGGTATCTAGATAGACAATGGGCTGGAGAAAAGGCTAGTTCACACAAAGTTCACCTGAGTGGATAACGGTGCCTTTACTGGTGGGAACCATACCCAGAAGAAAGATAGATAAATGGCTGTGGACTTTGGAAATCAATCATCTCTGCGGGAGTCCCTCAGGGTTAGTGTCTAAGGCCCCAACCATCTTCAGCTACTTCATCAACAACCCTCCCTCCATCATAAGGTCAGAGATGGGGATGTTCACCAATGATTGCACAATGTTCAGCACCACTCCTCAGATACTGAAGCAGCCCAAGTCCAAATGCAGCAAGATCTGGACAATATCCAGCTTGGGCTGACAAGTGGCAAATAACACTTGCGCCACACAAATGCCAGGCACTGGCCATCTCCAAAAAGAAGAGAATCTTGTCATTACCCCTTGACATTCAAAGGCATTACTATCGTTGAATCCCCCACTGTCAACATCCTGAGGTTATCACTGACCAAGAACTCAACTGGACTCAGCCATATGAATACTGCGGCTACTAGAACAGGTCAGAGGCTAGGAATCCTGCACAGGGGCCCCTGACTCCCTGAAGCCTGTCCACCATCTACAAGGCACAAGTCAGGAGTGTGATGGATGGGTGCAGCTCCAACAACACTCAAGAAGCTCAATACCATCCAGGAGAAAGCAGCTCTGCTTGATTGGCACCGCATCCACAAATATTTATGGGCGGCATGGTAGCACAGTGGTTAGCACTGCTGCTTCACAGCTCCAGGGACCTGGGTTCGATTCCCAGCTTGGGTCACTGTCTGTGTGGAGTTTGCACATTCTCCTCGTGTCTGCGTGGATTTCCTCCCAAAGATGTGTGGGTTAGGTTGATTGGCCATGCTAAAAATTGCCCCTTAGAATGCGTAGGTTGGAGTGATTAGTGGGTAAATGTGTAGGGATATGGGGCTGGGGCCTGGGTGGGATTGTGGTCAGTGCAGACTCGATGGGCCAAATGGCCTCTTTCTTCACTGTGGGGTTCCTATGATTCGCTCCCTCCATCACCAACACAGCTGTGTGCACCATACAAGATGCACTGCAGCAATTCACCAAGATTTTGTCAATAGTTCATCCCGAACCCACGACCTCTACCTCCTAGGAGGGCAAGGGCAGTAGACACATGGGCACACCACCACCTGGTAGTGCCCCTCCCAGCCGCACACCATACTGATCTGGAAATATAATCGGCCATTCCTTCACTGTCGCTGGGTCAAAATCCTGGAACTCCCTCCCTAACAGCGCTGTGGGTGCACCTACACCACACGGGGACTGCAGTGGGTTCAAGAAGACAGCTCACCCACCATCTTCTCCAGGGGCAATTAGAGATGGACAAACAATACCCACGTCCCATGAATGAATAAATTTTTTAAAAATACGTTATTTAGAATGAGGAGTGCAGAAACACCTTATTCAGTGCAATGGGTTGACACTAGTGTTTCTGTTGCACGGGCCCCAAAAGACATTAAGAGATTGGGGCTGTCCTATTAGGTGAAAAGAAGATTAAAAGGAAATTTAAAATCATGAGGGCTGAGTCACACACTCACAAAGGTTTACAGCAAAAGAAAAGGCCCTTCAGCCCATCACATCCACACCGACTATCAAGCACCTATCTATTCCAATCCCATTTTCCAGCACCCAGTCTGTAGTCTTGTATGCTCTGGCTCATCTAAATGCTTCTTCGATGTTGTGAGGCCCCGACCGGCCTTTCAGACAGTGAGCTCCAGATTCTCACCACCCTCTGGATGAAAAAGGTTTTCCTCAAATCCCCTCGCACCCTCCTTACCTTAAATCTTCCCTCTCGGGTTACTGACCCCTCCGCTAAGGGGAAAGGTTCCTTCCTATCCGTCCTGTCTGTGCCCCCCACAATTCTGTACACACTTCAATCAGGTCCCAACAACATCACCACCACCACCACCACCAACCCCCGCCCCACACAGCCTTTTCTGCTCTAAGGAAAATAACCCCTTCCTAACCAACCTCTCTTGATAGTTGAAATGCTCCAGCCCAGGCAGCATCCTAGTGAATCTCCGCTCTAATTTTGGACAGAGCAGACGGATAGAAACTGTTCCCTCCAGGCAGAAGAGTCACAAACCAGGGCACCGGGTTATAAGATGATTTGTTATAGAACCGACAGTGACACAGGGAGAAACATTGTTTTAAGCAGTGAGTGGTTAGGATCTGGAATGCACCGCCTGAGAGTGCGGTGGAGACAGACTCAATCAGAAGGGGAGCTGGATCAAGAGGGAACACGTGCAGGGCTGTGGGGGCGGCGGGGGGGGTAGTTGGAAAGGCTAAGGGGCTCCTGCAGAGAGAGAGAGAAAGAGACAGCACCAACACAATGGGCTGAATGGCCTCCTTTGATGCAGTAATCATTCTATGAGTCTAAGATCTACCCGACTCTCACCTCTGAATCACAAGGTTCCGGTTTCAAAGGCCCACCCCAGGGCTTGGCTGTAAAATCAAATACTGGCGGTGTGTTGAACTGATTTTTGTAGGGACCCAGATTGAGTCCTGGGATGGCAGGTCTGTCATATCAGGAGACAATAAGTCAGTTAGGATTATATTCATTGGAGTTTAGAAGAGCGAAATGGGATCTCATAGAAACTTATAAAATTGTCACAGGGTTAGACAGGGTAGATTCAGAAAGAATGTTCCCAATGGTGGGGGAATCTAGAAACAGGGGTTATAATTAAATAATAAAGAACAAAGAACAGTACAGCCCGGAACAGGCGTTTCCACCCTCCTGTCCTATCCAGACCAACCGCCTGTATCCCTCTATTCCCCATCTGTTCCTGCGTCTATCCAGATAAGTCTTAAATGTGGTTAACATGTCTGCCTCGACCTCCTCACTTGGCAGCGCATTCCAGACCCCCACTACCCTCTGTATAAAAAACTTCCCCCCGTACATCTCCCCCCTTATCTTGAACTTGTGCCCCCTTGTAATTGTCATTTCTGCCCCTGGAAAAAAGCTTCCAACTGTTCACCCTATCCACATCCCCCATAATTTTATAAACTTCTATCAGGTCGCCCCCTCAGCCTCCGTATTTCCAGGGAGCATAATCCCAGTTTATTCATTCTCTCCTCATAGCGAATACCCTCCATACCAGGCAACATCCTGGTAAACCTTGTTTGTACTCTCTCCAAAGCCTCCACGTTCTTCTGGTAGTGTGGCGACCAGGATTGGACACAGTATTACAAACGTGGCCTAACCAAGGTTTTATACAACCGTAACATAACTTGTCAACTTTTACACTTGATGCCCTGACTGATGAAGGCAAGCATGCCACATGCTTTCTTCACCACCTTTTCCACCTGTGCTGTCACTTTTAAGAATCTGTGGACCCATACTCCCAGATCTCTCTGTGTAGCTAAGGTTCTGCCCTTTATATTATAGTTCCCACCTGAGTTGTGTCTACCGAAATGCATCACCTTATGTTTGTCCAGATTAAATTCCATCTGCTATTTCTCTGCCCAATTTTCCAGCCTATCTACATCCTGCTGAATTCTCTGGCAATTGTCATCATTATCCGCAACTCCACCATCTTAGTATCATCTGCAAATTTGCTAATCAGACCAGCTATGTTTTCTTCCAAGTATTACAAACAGCAGAGGTCCAGCACTGATCCCTGCGGAACACCACTAGTTACAGACCTCCATTTAGAAAAACACCCTTCCATCGCTACCCTCTGTCTTCTATGGCCAAGCCAGTTCTGAATCCATCTTGTTCGTTCACCCCGATTGCATGTGATTTAACCTTTTGTACCAGCCTGCCATGACGGACCTTGTCAAATGCTTTACTAAAGCCCATATAGACAAGATCCACGGCCTTCCCTCATCAATCACTTTTGTCAATTCCTCAAAGAAAGGGATAAGTCTTTTAGGACTGAAGTGAGGAGAAATTTCTTCACCCAGAGGGTGGGGAATGTGTGGAATTACCGCAGAAAGTAGTTGAGGCCAAAAGATCGTGCGATTTCAAGGAGGAATTAGATATAACTCTTGGGGCTAAAAGGGATCGAGAGATATGCAGCAGAAGAGGGGATCAGGATATTGAATTCGATGATCAGCCAAGATCATAATGAGTGGCGGGGCAGCTGGAAGGGCCAAATGGCCTCCTTCTGCTTCTAGTTTCTATGATCTGTTAAACTGAGGCCATTCGGCCTGCTCATGGATGCAAGCGATCCCATGACACTATCTTGGAGAGTAGAAGGGGAGTTATCCCCCAGCAGCCTGGGGTCAATATTTATCCCTCAGTTAGCATTACGAGCTCAGACAACCTGAATGGTTTTCACATTGTTGGTTCTGGGAGATTGCTGTGAGCAAGTTGGCCAGTGACTTTCCAACATTACAAACTACATCTCAAAAGTGTTTCAATGACTTTTAAACAACGTCCAGTGACTATCCCCCAAAGCGCTCAGGAAATTCAATTAATCTCCTCTCTCCCTCATGTTTATCCAGCTTCCCCTCTTAAATGTCTCGATACTATTCACGTCAACCGCTCCCCGAGGGAGCGAGTCCCACATTCTCCCCACTCCCGGAGGGAGCGAGTCCCACATTCTCCCCACTCCCCAAAGGAGCGAGTCCCACATTCTCCCCACTCCCCAAAGGAGCGAGTCCCACATTCTCCCCACTCCCCAAAGGAGCGAGTCCCACATTCTCCCCACTCCCCAAAGGAATGAGTCCCACATTCTCCCCACTCCCCAAAGGAGCAAGTCCCGCATTCTCCCCACTCCCCAAGGGAATGAGTCCCGCATTCTCCCCATTCCCTTGGTAAAGAGGTTTCTCCCAAATTTCCCATTGGATTTATGAGTGACTGTCTGACATTGATGGCTCTTAGTTCTGGCCTCACCCACACATGGAAACATCTTCTCTACATCCGCCTAGCAAATGCAGTCATTTAGCGATCTCCATCAGAACAACCCTTGGCCTTTCCCTGTGTATAGAAAAGAGTCATGATGTGGAGATGCCGGCGTTGGACTGGGGTAAACACAGTAAGAAGTCTCACAACACCAGGCTAAAGGAAAAGAACTTTCCACACACCTGATGAAGGAACAGCCTTTCCAAAACCTGGTATTGTGAGATTTCTTACTAGAGAAAAGAGCCCAGGCCTATCTCCTGATGGTTCTAACCTCTCGGTTGTGCATATCCATTCTCAGCCAGCAGGCTGTAGGGATGCAGTGACATGTGGAGGATGGAGTGTGAGCTGGGTTGGGAGGGTGTGGATAAAGGTGAGGGTGGTCCTCCAGGAATTTGCCCCGATTGGAGCTGGCAATCCCCTTGCAGAGCAATGCCAGGTTTTGGAAACGCCATGCCCGTCCTCCACAATCAATCACACCTGGTGAGTAAGGTCGCCATGCCAAAGGTGGTTCGCAAGAGCGGAGAGAACCTCCAAACTCAGGCCCGACAGAAGACACAGGCCCAGAAACTAACCCCCCTCCGCCTCCCGCCACCACCACCACCACCCATCCCTGGAAAAGTTGACTGCTCTCGCCGAGCGCAAAGCAATGGAACCATCAACGAATCAAACACCTGTCAAAGGTTGGGCCTGACAAAAGCAGAATACAGCTCAGGCAGTCACCATCACCCCCTGGGGGAAATATCTCCCCCCACTCACCTCATACCCCGTCTTCCCACTGACTGACCAACCACCCACCAACAATCACAACATTCCATCCCCCCACCCCCCCAAATATCTCACTCACAGCTGGCTTCCCCAACCAGCCACTGATCTCCACACTAGCCTTTCAAGGTGTCATTCTGTCCAAATGGCTTTTGGGGAAGCAGCCACCAATACCACCCCCCCCAACCCCAAACTCCATCGCAACACCCCCCCCCGCCACAATGAACCACCTCAGTCGCACAAGTCGTACCATATGCCCTATGACCACGAAGACCATCAACTGTGTTTCCAAACTCCAACCCGACAAAGTGAGCCAGAGCTAGCATGACAGAGGGAGGAGGAAGGAGCAGATGAGGGGAGGGGAAGGGGCAAGTGGAAGGGGGTGGAGGGGTTGATGTTGTTGGGGAAACGAAAGGGAAGAAGACGGAGGACCCCCAATGGTCAAAAAAAAAAGCTGGGTCCTGTCCGAATGCACCTGCCTGACCACATGTAAGCACCAGCTGAAACCCTGCCAGGATTCCGAACATGCCTGGAGGGGGGTAGCACTGGAGGGAGGAGGGGGTGGGGGAGCGAGGGCTGGAGGGAGGGATAAAGGCAGGCGGGATTTATCGGCTAATAGACCACACACTCCCCGTGCACCTCCGAATCACAATGGCAGCCACTCACAATGGCAGACCCCAGATCTGAAGAATTTCAAATGTGATTAATTAATTTATTTCGTATTTATTTTTGCTGATTTGCATTCTGAGAGAAGCATTATCCTTCTTTGGCTGGACCACAGCCCCCTCAGCACCACATACTCTCCCAAAGCGTCTTTGTTAATTCTGACACACCAAAAAAAAATACACCAGCTAAAACACACACAAAAGGAGGAAGGGGCTGTCTTCAAACAACTCCATCAAATTAATGGCAGAATCATTCCATTTTTTAGTTTCTATATCTCGTTCTCTCTCTCGGTAAATTTTATCAAGCTAAACTGCACCCCAACAACCAGCAACCTCTCTCCCTCCCTCCTCCAAATCTACTTCCACACTTCACCTCTCTCTCTCACACACACACACACATCATTCCTCCCCGACTTCATTCATTCCCTTTCCACCTTCAAGGTGTTAAAAAAAATCAAAGGGGCAGTGGATTTTCTGGAAGCGATTTTACCAAGGAAAGGTTGAGTGGGAGAAAGAGAGGGAAGGGAAGGAGGACATTCGAAGGATAAGTAATATTTTTAAAAATAAAAACAAATAAAAGAAAGGCACCTAAAAGGAGTCCGGAGGCCTCGAGGAGGAGGCCTGGAGAGTCGTGTATTAACCTGAGAGATTGCGAGGACCACAAAATGAGGAGAGCGGATCAGTTGCTGGCGTCTCAGAGACCAGCCCAGTCTCAGCATCTCCCTGATGGATCACACATGCTGGAGGGAAGAGGGGCGCACACACACACACATACACACACACACACACACATGTATACACACACAGAAAAAAAACCTTTCAGAGGAGCAACCAAAAACAATAAAGAGTCTTCTACGTTTTGGCAACTTGTGGATTTTTTTTTGCAAGCCACGGAAACCGAGAATTAAAAAAATTCCCCTTACCTTTGTGGTGACTATACACAGGCAATCCATTCTCTAAAACGAAACAGGTGGCCGTGTCTTGGAAAGGGGGGTTCCGTGCATTGGAAAACTGTGGGATTTGGGGGCATGCAGGCAGGAGGTGGGTGAACAGCAGTATGGAGCGCGTGTGTGTGTGTGTGAGTGTGAGTGTGAGAGAGTGTGTGTCAGTGTGTATATGTGTGTGTGAGAGTGTATGTGTGTGTGTCTGTGTGTGTGAGAGAAAGGGACTTGTGGGAGTGAGCGACCGGGGGACAGTTCATTTATTAAAAAATATTAGAGAGAGAGAGATCTCTTTTTGTTTCAACTGGGGAACGGAATCCTCTTGGCTTCTGCGGACGGAAGGTGAATTTGTTCATTAACGACGAGAACAGAGGGGGAGGATGAGGGGGAGGAGGCGGAGTGTGTGTGTATGTGTGAGTATGTGTATGTGTATGAGTGTGTGACTGTGTGTATGTGTGAGTATGTATGTATGTGTGCGTGAGACTGTGTATGTGAGTGTGTATGTATGAGTGTCTATATGTGAATGGATGTATATGTGTAAGTATGTGTGTGTGTATGAGTGTATGTGAATGTATGGATGTGTGTGTGTGAGGATCGATATGAGAGACGAGTGTGGAAAAAGAAGAGGGGGAGAGAGGGAGAGAGAGGAGGAGCAGGTGGGAAAGGAAGATTACCCACGGTGTGTGTGTGAATGTGTCTCTCTCTCTCTCTCTCTCTGCTGGCCCAGAGAGGCCGGATCCAAATCTAATTATCATGACAACAGCCCTTGCTCAGTCACTTAAAGGGAGGAGGCTGCTGCTCTCCAGGGACCAGAGAAAGAGCAGTCAAAACGGGTCGGGCAGACAGGTGGCGAGGGGAGGTTGGGGAGGTGCTAGTGGGTTAGCTTGCTTCTCAATTTAAAATGCTACCCCTATTTCCCACCCCCTCTTACCTCCCCCTCACCCCCACCTGACTGTCCCTCCCAAGGAATAGAGTTGAAAAATTCTGAATCATTGAATCCCCAACACTGCAGATAGAGGCCATTCCGCCCATCGAATCTGTACTGACCACAATCCCAACAGGCTCTATCCCTGTCACCCTCCATATTTACCCCAGCTAGACCCCCTGACACTAAGGGGCAACTTAGCATAGCCAATCCACCCTAACCCGCAAATCCTTGGGCACTAAGGGGCAATTTAGCATGGCCAATCCCCCTAACCTGCACATCCTTGGGCACCAAGGGGCAATTTAGGATCACCAATCCACCTAACCTGCACTTCTTTGGATCCTAAGGGGCAATTTAGCATAGCCAATCCACCTAACCTGCACATCTTGCAGACTGCAGGAGGAAACTGGAGCACCTGGAGGAAACCCATGCAGACACGGGAAGAACATTAAGACTCCACACAGACAGTGACCTGAGGCTGGACCTGACCCCAGGGCCATGGTACTGTGAGGCAACAGTACTAACCACTGCACCCACCATGCCATCCCAATCACATATCAGTGATGGGGGCAGCACAGTGATTAGCACTGCTGCTTCACAGCGCCAGGGTCACAGGTTCAATTCCCGGATTAGGTCACTGTTTGTGTGAAGTTTGCACAGTTTCCCCATGTCTGCGTGGACTTCCTGCAGGTGGCTCCGGTTTCCTCCCACACTCCAAAGATATGCAGGTGAGGTGGATTGGCCGTGCTAAGTTGCCCCTTAATGTACGGGACTAGCATGGGTAAGTGCATGGGGTTCTGGAGATAGGGCCTGGGTGGGACTGTGGTTGGTGCAGACTCAGTGGGCTGAATGGCCTCCTCCTGCATCATCTCATTGAATGGCAGAGCAGGCTCGATGGGCTGAATGGCCGATCTCGTCTACTGGGTTTTTTTGGTTCCTTGTTGTAGCCTAGAGCAATGAATGGCAGAGGCTCCAATACCTTCCATCCCCTGGCTGAATGCAAATCTCTGCTGCTCTCACCATCTGAAATTGGGAGGCGTTGGAGGGTTTACGAGTTGATAATTGGCCACATTGTGAATGGACCTTCCCTAGCCTTCAGCCCCAGACTGGGAATTGAATGCATGTCCCAGAGAGAGGGACGCTACCCACTGCGCCACAAGGCCTCCAGCAGAGACCCCTTCCATGGGAGTTACTAATGGGAAAGACATGCTGGTTAGGTGCATTGACCCGAACAGGTGTGGCAATGAGAGGAATTTTGCAGTAACTTCATTGCAATGTTAGTGTCAGCCTTACTTGTGACCAATAAATAAATTTTACCTCTGGACAATCAGAAGCTTTTTCCCCAGGGTGGAAAAGTCAATTACTAGGGGGGCACAGGTTTAAGGTGCGAGGGGCAAGGTTTAAAGGAGATGTACAAGGCAGATTTTTTACACGGAAAGTGGTGGGAGCCTGGAACTCACTGCTAAGAGAGGTAGTGGAAGCGGATACGGTAGTGAGTTTTAAGGGGCATCTGGACAAATCCATGAATGAGATGGAATAGAGGGAAATGGTCCCTGGAAGGGTAGGGTTGGAGGGCCGAAGGGCCTGTTCCTGTGCTGTAATTTTCTTTGTTCTTACTTTGAATCACATGGCATCAGAAACATTGGTGGCAGAGCCAGTTTCCACTTCCTCTTGATAGTGTCAACATTTGCCACCCAACTTAACTCTTCTAAACCACAGATCACGCCTCACGTCCACCCATTCCTACCCTCCCACAACATTTCCCCAAACTTCTCGAGGTGCTGACACCCACTGGAGTATGATTCCCGCCCAAACACTGGCTGCCCAACTTCACATGTAAGGGTCTCTCCTGAAGAATTGGTTTCAGGCCATCTGAAATTAGGATGTCATCACAAGGACAGCACGGTGGTCACCGTGATTAACGCTGCTGCCTCACAACACCAGGGACCAGGGTTCGATTCCAGCCTTGGGTCACTGTCTGTGCGGAATCTGCACATTCTCCCCATGTCTGCGTGGGTTTCCCCCAGGTGCTCTGGTTTCCTCCCGCAGTCCGAAGATGTGTAGATTAGGAGGGTTGGCCATGCTAAACTACCCCTTAGTTCAAGCTCGGTCAAAGGAACTGGTTTTAAGAAGTGTCTTAAAGGAGGGGAGGGAGAGAGAAAGAGACGGAGAGAGAGGGAGGAAGAGAAAGACAAAGAGAGACAGAGAGAGGGATTTAGGGACGGAAATTCTGAGGTTATTGCCCAGCCAGCTGAAGGCAGGGACTTTCAAGGATAGAGAGAGAGAGAGATGGAGAGAGTGACAGAGACAGAGAGAGAAAAAGGTAGAGAGAGGAAGACTAAGACAGAGACAGAGATAGAGACAGGGACAGAGAGTGGGGTTAGTGCCCAGCCAGCTGAAGGCACGGACATTTAAACTACAGTGCCTGAAGTCAGGCTGCACAAGTCTTTCAGAGAAGATGTCAAAGCAAGACTGCGTTTTCCCTCTCTGGTGGACATAGAGATCCCAATAAATACTATTTTAAAGAATAGCAAGAGAGCTCTTACCAGAGTCCAAGCACCAATGTTCATGCGTCAACCAAGGCCATTTCTCACCCAGTGTGTAATCTTAACGTGTTTATACAGAGCACCACACACATTGACCAGTCCACAAAGCTTTCAATCGATGGTAGGATACCGCCAATACTGGTACAGCACGGGGTTAGACACAGGAAAAAGCTTGCTCTACACTGTCACCCATCAAACACTCCCAGGACAGGTACAGCACAGGGTTAGATACAGAGTAAAGCTCCCTCTACATTGTCCCTATCAAACACTCAGGACAGGTACAGCACAGGGTTAGATGCAGAGTAAAGCTCCCTCTACACTGTCCCCATCAAACACTCCCAGGACAGGTACAGCAGGGGTTAGATGCAGAGTAAATGCTCTCCTTCTTAAACAGGAAAACCCCAAGATCATTAGTACAATACTGCACTTGGACTGAAGATTAGAACAAACTTAAGAACATAAGAACATAAGAACATAAGAAATAGGAGCAGGAGTAGGCCATCTGGCCCTTCGAGCCTGCCCCGCCATTCAATAAGATCATGGCTGATCTGTCGTGACTCAGCTCCACCTTCCCGCCCTCTCCCCATAACCCTTAATCCCTTCTCTTATCAAAAACCCATCAACCCGTTTCACGTGCTCACTGTGTGGCAGCCTCCACCACTTCAACGGGCAGAGAATTCCAGAGATTCACCACCCTTTGAGTGAAGAAGTTCCTCCTCAACTCTGTTCTAACTGCCCCCCCCTTTATCTTGAGGCTGTGCCCCCTAGTCCTACTGTCTTTTTTGAGCAGGAAGAGTCTCTCCACCTCTATCCTATTCATCCCATTCATCATCTTATACGTCTCAATGAGATCTCCCCTCATTCTTCTAAACTCTAACGAGTACAAGCCTAGTTTATTCAGCCTCTTCCTCATAGCTCAATCCCCTCAACTCCGGTATCATCCCTGCAGTGCAGAAGGAGACCAATTGGCTCATTGAGCCTCAGGCCCTATCCCCATAACCCCACTACTTGGTCATAGGTGAAGTTTTTTTTGCAGCAGGCTAAACACAGATCCGGACCTGCACATTTTCACATGTATTTTCCCAGCATATCCACGGAAGTGCTATTTCTTAAATGGGTTTGGTGTAGTGGTCATAAACCACACAAGCAAACCAGAAACCTTGACAATGGTCCAGAGAACACAAGTTCCAATTCCGCCACAACAATTTGAGAACTTTAAAGTTGGTATCAGTATAAGTAACCAAGATGTAAAATTGTAAAACCAACTCATCAGAGTTACCAACACTCGGTAGAGAAGGAAACAATCTGTCTTTACCCAATATGGTTTATGACTCCAGTCCCCAACCAAGCCAGTCAATCCTATCAAACTTCATAGCAATGCCCTGTTTCCAAAATGTATAACGCAGCTATATGAACAGTACACAATTAACTTTAAGACATTACTTGATTAGTGAAAACGACATTGTTCATATTCAGAAAGTGTGCATCTCTGCTACTTGAAACTTGCATCTTACATCATAAACTGAAATATTCCATTTTGCAAACCCTTGCCATTAAGTAGCTTAATGGAATGTAATATTGGACAAACTGCACTAACCGTTAACAAAACTGTCGGAGATTGTTGTCTGTCCCCCGTATCTAAAAATACTGAAGTCTCTTACTACATGTACATCTTACAAGTATTTTAAAGTACAGTAGCACCAAATTCAATCAATGGGTATTTTTTAAAGTAGCGCCTATAAATGAAAGAGATTGGCAATAAAAACCACGGAGGCCCACTTTTTTTAATTAAAAAAATAGCGATTTAAAGGGAGTAAAGTTTTAAAAACGTTGGCACCCAACGACAAAACAGATTAACTCTTTTGTACGGTAGAACCCGAGGCCTAAGTGGAGTAAAGACGACCCCAGGACAAGCATCTAATGATTTAAGCCAGTGTGCAGTTATAGCACGGGAGGGGTAAATTGCAGAATAATATATTTTTTAAAAACCCATTTAGTCCAGAACATTTGTGTTATTGACAGATTCTGGCCCCCTCCCCCCTGTATTGCCCTGTCCTGGACTGGAGCTTCTTCCTCAGCCTCTACCCCCATGGCCACGTTGGGAAAGGGAGACATCGGCAGCAGGAGCTGGCGACAATCTAACGCCATCCTGCCCAACACAACATCGCCTTCGCCATCCGGCGGCTCCGTGCGGTCGCCGCAGCCATTAGCTATCGGAATTGATGTTTCTTTCGGGGAACTACCAACCATTTTCAGGCTTCTTCACCCGCAATCACCCGGGACCCATGATTCTCCGTGGGATGGGAGGTGAATAGTGGGATCTTGCTGTGAATAAACTGGTTACCCTGTACCTTTACAACAGTGGCCACAGTTCATTGGCAATGAAGGCTTTTGGATTGCCTAAAAGGTGATATAGAAATGGATGTTTTAGAGTTATAGAATAAGACAGTGCAGACGAGGCCCTTTGACCCAAAGAGTCTGCACTGACATGTGGGAAACACCTGAACTTCCACCAAATCCCATTTACCAGCCCTTGGTCCATAGCCCTGAATGTTGTGGTGCATCAAGTGCTCATCCAGGTACTTGTTAAAGGATGTGAGGCATCCCGCCTCCACCACCCTGCCAGGCAGCGCATTCCAGACCCTCACCACCCTCTGGGTAAAAAAGCTTTTCTGCACATGCCTTGTAAACCCCCTGCCCGTCACCTAGAACCTATGTCCTCTCGTGTCTGAATCTTCATGGAATATAGGAATTAGGACCAAAACTGGACAAATTCAGCCTTGGAGCCCGCTCCGCTATTCAATCAGACCCTGGCTGATCTCTCCCTGGTCTCAAATCCACCTCCCCACCTGTTTCCCATATCCCTTTACCCCTTTTTTTAATATTCAGAAATATATCTATCTTCTTCATCTGCTCCCTATTCACTCTGTCCATGCCCCTCATAATCTTGAGCATCTCAATCAGGTCACCCGTCAGTCTTCTCTGCTTCAGAGAAAACAAGTCATGATGTGGAGATGCCGGCGTTGGACTGGGATAAACACAGTAAGAAGTCTCACAACACCAGGTTAAACCCAGAGAAAACAACCCAAGCCTACTCAACGTCTCTCCATAACTTAAAAGGATAAAGTTTATTTATTAGTGTCACAAGTAGGCTTACATTAACACTGCAATTAAGTTACTGTGAAAATCCCTCAGTTGCCACACTCCTGCACTATTTGGGTACACCGATTGAGAATTTAGCATGGCCAACGCACCCCAACCAGCATGTCTTTCAGATTGTGGGAGGAATCCAGAGCACCTGGAAGAAACCCATGCAGGCATGGGGAGAATGTGCACAATCTGCACAGACAGTGACCTAAGCCAAAATTTGTGTAACTGGAAAAGTATTAAACACACACACACACACACACACACACAGCAAAGGAGAATTCAAACAGCTTCTACAAAGGCAAAAGAGTAACTAGGGAGAGAGTAGGTCCTCCTAAGGATCACAAGGTCATCTATGTGCAGATCCACAAGAGATGGGTGAGATCCTAAATGAATATTTCTCATCAGTATTTGATGATCAATGCTGGGTCCACTCTTATTTGTCATTTATATTAATGATTTGGATGAGACTATTGGACACATGGTTAGTAAGTTTCCAGATGACACCAAGATTGGTGGCACAGTGGACAGTGAAGAAAGTTATATCCGACTGCAACGGGATCTTGATCAATTGGAAAGCATGGATGTTAGGGAACTTGGGGAAATAAATAGTGATTCTTGAGGGGTGTACATATTACAGAGAAGAAGGTGCTGGAAGTCTTAAAGCGCATCAAGGTAGATAAATCCCTGGGACCTGATGAAGTATATCCCAGGACCCCGTGGGAGACTAGGGAGGAAATTGCGGGTCCCCTAGCGGAGATATTTAAATCATCAATAGTCACGGGTGAGGTGGCTGAAGATTGAAGGATGGCAAATGTTGTGCCTTTGTTTAAAAAGAGCTGCAGGGAAAAGCCTGGTAACTACAGGCCGGTGAGACTCACATCTGTGGCGGGTAAGTCATTGGAAGGTATTTTGAGAGACAGGTTCTCCAGGCATTTAGAGACGCAAGGACTCATTAGGAACAGTCAGCATGGCTTTGTGAGTGGAAAATCACGAATCACAAATTTGATTGAGTTTTTGAAGGGGTAACCAAGAAGATAGATGAGGACAGTGCAGTTGATGTTGTCTACATGGACTTTAACAAGGCTTTTGACAAGGTGTCGTATGGTAGGTTGTTGCGTTTAGGTTCAATCTCACAGGATCCAGGGTGAGGTATCTAAATGGATACAAAATTGGCTTCTGTGGTTGTAGAGGGTTATTTTTCAAACTGGATGCCTGTGACCAGCGGTGTGCCTCAGGGATCAATGCTAGGTCCACTGTTATTTGTCATTTATATTAATGATTTGGATGAGACTATTGGACACATGGTTAGTAAGTTTCCAGATGACACCAAGATTGGTGGCACAGTGGACAGTGAAGAAAGTTATCTCCGACTGCAACGGGACCTTGATCAATTGGGCCAGTGGGTTTACGAATGGCAAATGGAGTTCAGATAAATTCAAGGTGAGGCATTTTGGTAGATTGAGCAGCGCAGGACTTATTCGATTAATGGTGGAGTGTTGGGGAGAGTTACAGAACAAAGAGATCTAGGGGTACAGGTTCATAGCTCCTTGAAAGTGGAGTCACAGGTGGACAGATGGTGAAGAAGGCATTCGGCATGCTTGGTTTCATCAGTCAGAACATTGAATACAGGAGTTGGGACGTCTTGGTGAAGTTGTACAAAACATTGATAAGGCCACACTTGGAATACTGCGTATAGTTCTGGTCACCCTATTATAGAAAGGATATTATTAAACTAGAAAGAGTGCAGGAAAGATTTACTAGGATGCTCCTGGGACTTGATGGATTGAGTTATAAGGAGAGGCTGGATAGAGTGAGACTTTTTTCTCTGGAGTGTAGGGGGCTGGGGTGTGATCTTATAGAGGTCTATAAAATAATGAGAGGCACAGATCAGCTAAATAGTCAATATCTTTTCCCAAAGGTAGGGGAGTCTAAAACTAGAGGGCATAGGTTTAAGGTGAGAGGGGAGAAGTACAAAAGAGTCCAGAGGAGCAATTTTTTCACACAGGGCGGTGAGTGTCTGGAACGAGCTGCCAGAGGTAGTAGTAAAGGCGGATACAATTTTGTCTTTTAAAAAGCATTTAGACAGTTACATGGGTAAGATGGGTACAGAGGGATATGGGCAAGCGGGCAATTGGGACTAGCTTAGGGGTTTTAAAATAAAGGGTGGCATGTCCATGCTGTAAATCTCTGTGTTTCTCTGATTCTATGAACAGCAATAAATCTCACAACACTAGGTTACAGACCAATAGGTTTTTTTTCCTGCACGAGCTTTCGGAGTTTCAGGCTCCTTCATCAGGTGAGAGAGGACTTGTGTTCACAAACAGAGCATATAAGGACACAAACTCGATTTACAAGATAACAGTTGGAATGTGAGTCTTTACACGTAATCAAGACTTAAAGGTACAGACAATGTGAGTGGAGAGAGGGTTAAGCAAGGTTAAAGAGATGTGTATCGTCTCCAGACAGGACACTTAGTGAGACACCACAAGACCAGGCAAATCACTGGGGCCACAGACAGCATGGCATGAACCAAGACCCTGGCTGAAATACTGAAAAATCTATGAACACACAGGGGAATTTCAGTTCAGAAATTTTTCTCCTTCCAGTATTGGAAAGCAAAAGACAAACTTCTGACTCCAACACTTTCTGTTGTGCTGCCTTCTCGTGGCTAAGTACTGATCTGTGGGTTCTGCTTGCCGCGAGGTTACCAAGTGCTTTAAAACCTAATTAAAAGGCTATCCATGAATCTTTATTGGAGCCACAGGCTGATTAAAAATTGAACTCCAGGGCTTAACAAAAGATTTAATTATCAAAAATGGGTAAAAGACATTAATCTTGCACGATCAGTTTGACTAGCCTGCCCCTTCTGTGAGGCTCATCTCTGTACTTCCCAGCTACTTTTGCTTAATATTGATCTCTCTCGTGCTATTTGGGCACCACGGTAGGTTAGGACTGCTGCCCCACAGTGCCAGGGATCTAGGTTTAATTCCGGCCTTGGATCACTGTCTGTGCAGAGTCTGCACGTTCTCCCTGTATCTGTGTGGGTTTCCTCTGGGTGCTCCGGTTTCCTCCCACAGTTTGAAAGGTGTTCCAGTTTGCTGGGTTGGCCACGCTAAATTCTTCCTTACTGTCCAAAGATGTGCAGGTTAGGGGGATTGACCATGCTTAATTTACCCTTAGTGTCAGAAAGATTAGCAGGACAGGTGGGATTACGGGGACAGGGCCTGGGTGGGATTGTGGTCGGTACAGGCTTGATGGGCCAAATGTCCCCCTTCTGCACTGTAGGGATTCGAGGATTTTCTCTGTTTCAATTATTTGCTCTTCAAACATCCTCACTGCAGCCAATGTCCCAGTCAGGGAAATGGTCCAGTCAGTCAGTTAAATCGATCCTTGGCCATCTCCAGCCTCATTGTTAGCTGTCCAGCTGCAAGTAGTCTTCATGGTGTGGTGGGCATGGTGCTGTGAGCAGCACGCTGACCTCAGAGTCAGCTGGTCAGGGGGTCATGCTGCACTGCAGTGAGTCAGCCCCATACCCCGGTCTGACAATCACCGTGTAGCACTGGCAGGGAGCTAAGGGAGTGCCGCACTGTCAGAGGGTCAGTGCTGAGAGAGTGCCGCACTGTCAGAGGTGGGTTGGCCATGCTAAATTGCCCCTTAGTGTCCAAAGATGTGTAGGTTAGGTGGATTGTCCATCTAAATATTTACCCTGTTCATCCCCCTGACACTGAGGGGCAACTTAGCACGGCCAATCCATCTAACCTGCACATCTTTCACACTGTGGGAGGAAACCAGAGCACCTGAAGGAAACCCACACAGACACAGGGGAACATGCAAACGCCATACAGTCACCCAAGGCTGGGATTGAAACCAGGTCCCTGGCGCTGTGAGGCAGCAGTGCCAACCCACTCTGCCACCGTGATTGAAACCAGGTCCCTGACGCTGTGGGGCAGCAGTGCTAAGCCACTATGTCACCGTGCCGCTGGGATTGAACCCGGTTCCCTGGCGCTGTGAGGCAGCAGTACTAACCCACTGTGCCTGGGGGGTTTTCAAATTCCAGTGTTAATGTGAGCCTACTTGTGCCACCATGCCGCAGTTTGCGAGGGTTAGTTAACCTGGTGGCATCTGGGGAGAACAGGATTGGGGGGTTTGCCTGCGAAGGTCAGATCTCTCAGTCGAATGTTCAGAGGAAGGACTTCTGCCAAGTGGCCGTTCATTTGGGTGGTATCTTATCGCCGACGTGAGTGGAGAAACGGCACATTCTGCTGAGCAACAGAGAGCCGGTCCCAGGGATGGATAATGATGGAGGTCGGCAGTGTGCAAATGCAAGGGATGGATGGCTATTATAATGAGAAAGGGCTTCGTCATCAGCAACCAAGCTTCCCTATGAGTCATCAGTTTCTGCTTCACTGCCTCTCATTATTGGCTAATTACACAGGTCAGGAGCATGAGCATGATATAAACCGACCACCTCAGGAGGAGCTCAACACAGATCAAAAATAAGGGAGAATTCGCACGGCCTCGGGAGATTCCGGCACGTTTTACAATCAATTAATTATTTCTTTACTTTGCGTTCTGGGTAGATTTAAATTTAAATTTATTTATTAGTGTCACAAGTAGTCTCATATTAACACTGCAGTGGTAAATACTCTAGTTGCCACACTCCTATGCTTGTTTGGGTTACACTGAGAGCAAAACCAGCCTTCCATCCATCTACATTTCCCGCTGCAAAGCAACCAGCATAATTAAGGACCCCACACACCCCAGACATTCTCTCTTCCACCTTCCTCTGTCGGGAAAAAGATATAAAAGTCTGAGGACACGTACCAACCAACTCAAGAACAACTTCTTCCCTGCTGCTGTCAGACCTTTGAATGGACCTACCTCGCATTAAGTTGATCCTTCTCTACACCCTAGCTATGACTGTAACATTACATTCTGCACCCTCTCCTTTCCTTCTCTATGAACGGCATGCTTTGTGTGTATAGCACGCAAGAAACAATACTTTTCACGTATCCCAGCACATGACAATAATAAATCAAATCTATGTACTCTATGAATGGTATGCTTTGTCTGTGCAGCACACAAGAAACAATACTTTTCACTGTATCCCAGTACATGTGACAATAATAAATCAAATCTACGTATTCTATGAATGGTATGCTTTGTCTGTACAGCACACAAGAAACAATACTTTTCACGGTATCCCAGTACATGTGGACAATAAAATCCAAATCAAAATCAAACCATAAAACTAGCACTTCTTACAGACTGTGGGAGGAAACTGGAGCACCCGGAGGAAACCCACGCAGACACGGGGAGAATGTGCAGACTCCACACAGAAATTGAACCCAGTCCCTGCCGCTGTGAGGCAGCAGTGCTGTCCATTGTTTAGTTTAGTTCATTTATTATTGTCACAAATCGGCTTGCATTAACATTGCAATGATGTTACTGTGAAAATCCTCTAGTTGCCACACTCAGGTGCCTGTTCGGGTAACACCGAGGGAGAATTTAGCACGGTCAATGCACCCTAACCAGCATGTCTTTCAGACTGTGGGAGGAAACCGGAGCACCCGGAGGAAACCCACGCAGACACAGGGAGAACGAGCAGACTCCACACAGAAAGTGACCCAAGCCAAGAATTGTCCCTGGCACTCTGAGGCAGCAGCGTTAACTACTGCATCACATGCCACCCCATTTAAGGTGCAAGGGAGAAGAAAATGTATGAGGCAAGTCTTTTTACACAGAGGGTGGTGGGTGCCTGGAACTCGCTGCCAGGGGGAGGTAGTGGAAGCGGATATGGTAGTGACTTTTAAGGGGCATCTGGACAAACACATGAATAGGATGGAAATAGAGGAATATGTCCCCGGAAGGGTAGGGGGTTTTACTGCTGACCACTGTTCCACCCTAGAAACACACTAAGAAGTCTCACAACACCAGGTTAAAGTCCAACAGGTTTATTTGGTAGTAAACACCACCAGCTTTCGGGGTTTGCCCCTTCGTCAGGTGAGTGGGAGTTCTGATCACAAACAGAGCATATAAAGGCACACACAGCTAGTGGTGTTTACTACCAAATAAACCTGTTGGACTTTATCCTAGTGTTGTGAGACTTCTTAGTGTGTTTCTAGGGTGGTCGGCAACTCCACATCACGACCACCCAAGAAAAACAGCCGCCAATTTACGTACAACAAGCTTCCACAGACAGCAGCATGACTACTTAAGTGACATTGGTTGAGGGATAGATATTGGCACCATGGCACTGGGAGTGGGAGGGGTGGGGACGAGTGAGGGACAGGTGGGGGAAGGGGGCATTCCCATGCTCTCTGCCTAAGTACTGCTGACTGGTATCAGATGGTGACTTTGTCTGACCTCTAATTTGAAAGTCATCAGCTCTAACAGTGCAGCACTCCCTCAGCACTGATTCTCTGACAGTGTGGCGCTCCCTCAGCACTGACCCTCTGACAGTGCGGCACTCCCTCAGCACTGGCCCTCTGACTTGTGGCGCTCCCTCAGCACTGATTCTCTGACAGTGTGGCGCTCCCTCAGCACTGACCCTCTGACAGTGCGGCACTCCCTCAGCACTGGCCCTCTGACTTGCGGCGCTCCCTCAGCACTGACCCTCTGATTGGCGGCGCTCCCTCAGCACTGACCCTCTGACAGTGCAGCACTCCCTCAGCACTGACCCTCTGATAGTGCGACACTCCCTCAGCACTGACCCTCTGACAGTGCGGCACTCTCTGAATACAAATAAGGATGGAAGATATCCTTCCCTAAAGAACAACCAGGTGGGTTTTTAACAGCAACTGGTGCTATTTTCTTGGTCACTGACTTTTTAGCTATAAATTCTATGGATTGAATTTAAATTCTCCCCGCTGCTGTGGTGGGGTTTGAACCCGTGACCCTCAGAGTATTTATCTGGGCCTCCATATAAGGCTAATGAGACTATCACTATATCCCTGACTTCCCCTGGAGACCAAAACTGTACACTAGGTGGCACTGCATGGAGGTCTGTAACTCGAGGTGTTCTGCAGGAATCAGTGCTGGGACCTCTGCTGTTTGTAATATATATAAATGACTTGGAAGAAAATGTAGCTGGTCTGATTAGCAAGTTTGCAGATGATACTAAGATTGGCAGAGTTGTGGATTGTGATGAAGATTGTCAGAGAATACAGCAGGATGTAGATAGGCTGGAAAATTAGGCAGAGAAATGGCAGATGGAATTTAATGTGGATAAATGTGAGGTGATGCATTTTGGTAGATCCAATTGAGGTGGGAGCTATAATATAAAGGGCAGAACCATCAGGAGCTTAGATACACAGAGATCTGGGAGTACAGGTCCACAGATCCTTAAGAGTGACAGCACAGTTGGAAAAGGTGGTGAAGAAAGCAAATGGCATACTTGCCTTCATCGGATGGGGCATCAAGTATAAAAGTTGACAAGTTATGTTACAGTTGTATAAAACATTGGTGAGGCCACATTTGGAATACTGTGTCTAACTCTGGTTACCACACTCCCAGAAGGACGTGGAGGCTTTGGAGAGAGTACAGACAAAGTTTACCAGGGGGCGTTGCGTGGTATGGAGGGTATTCGCTATGAGGACAGATTGAATAAACTGGGATTGTTCTCCCTGGAAAGACAGAGGCTGAGGGAGTGACCTGATCGAAGTTTATAAAATTATGAGGGATGTGGATAGGATGAACAGTTGGAAGCTTTTTCCCAGGGGCAGAAATGACAATCACAAGAGGGCACAAGTTCAAGATAAGGGGGGAAGGTTCAGTGGAGATGTGCAGGGGGAGTAGTTTTTTTACACAGAGGGTGGTGGGGGCCTGGAGTGCACTGCCAAGTGAGGTGGTTGAGGCAGACATGTTAGCAACATTTAAGACTGGGGAATAGAGGGATACAGGCGGCTGGTCTAGATGGGACAACATGATCGGGGCAGAAGGGCTGAAGGGCCGGAGGGCCTGTTCCTGCACTGAACTTTGTTCTTTGAATGGCAGAGCAGGCTCGAAGGACTGAATGGCCTACTCATGCTTCTGATTTCTGTGTCTCACCAATGCTGATTGCCATCAATGGATAAGGGGATAGTACAACAGATAGAAGGTTATGTTGGACTGCATTGGGATCTCGATCAATTGGGCCAGTGGGCTGAGGAATGGCAGATGGAGTTTAATTTAGACAAATGCGCGGTGATGCATTTTGGTAGATCGACCCAGAGCAGGGCTTACTCAGTTAACGGTAGGGTGTTGAGGAGAGTTGTAGAACAAAGAGATCTGCGAGTATAGGTTCATAGCTCCTTGAAAGTGGCGTCACAGGTGGACAGAAGGGTGAAGAAGACATTTGGCATGCTTGGTTTCATTGGTCAGAACATCGAATACAGGAGTTGGGACATCTTGTTGAAGTTGTACAAGACATTGGTAAGGCCAAACTTGGAATCACACTTGGAATACTGTGTACAGTTCTGATCACCCTATTATCGAAAAGATATAATTAAACTAGGAAGAGTGCTGAAGAGATTTACTAGGATGTTACTGGGACTTGGTGGTTTGAGTTATAAGGAGAGACTTGGGACTTTTTTCTCTGGAGCGGACAAGGCTGAGGGGTGATCTTACAGAGGTCTATAAAATAATGAGGGACATAGATCAGCTAGATGGTCAATATCTTTTCCCAAAGGTAAGGGAGTCTAAAACTAGAGGGCAGAGGTTTAAGGTGAGAGGGGAGAGAGACAAAAGGGTCCAGATGGAGAATTCTTTCAGAGGATGGTGAGTGTCTGGAACAAGCTGCCAGAGGTAGTAGTAGAAGCGGGTACAATTTTGTCTTAAAAAGCATTTAGACAGTTCCATGGGTAAAATGGATATCAAGGGATATGGGCCAAATGTGAGCAATTGGGATTAGTTTAGGGGATTAAAAAAAAAGGGGTGGCATGGATAAGTTGGGCCGAAGGGCCTGCTGGAAACCTTTGTGGCCTCTGCATGGTAGATAATCAGTCAAGCTCTTTGAATGGTGGAGCTGGCTGAATGGGCCGAATGGCCTCTTCCTGCACCTACTCCCTAATGTCACATGTACCTTGTGTAACAGCAGCCAAGAGACTTGTTTAGTCTTATACACTAATGCCTAGGAAATAAAGACTCAACATACTATTTGCATTTCTAATTGCTTACTGTATCTGCGTGCCAACAATCTGTGATTCATGTGCAAAGACACACATATCCCCTCTGAAAAGAAACATTTCTCACATTTAAACCCAATTCTGCTCTTTCTATCCACCTTGCTGTAGAACTGTGACTAATTCCTCCGGAGCTGTGTTCAGTCCCAGTTAAGATGACCCTGAATAGATCAACATGCTTCCTTCAAGTGGGGCAGGCACAGTGGGTTAGCACCGCTGCCTCACAGCGCCAGGGACTCAGGTTTGATTCCCGGCTTGGATCACTGTCTGTGCGGAGTCTGCACATCCTCCCCGTGTTTGTGTGAGTTTCCTCCGGGTGCTCCAGTTTCCTCCCGCAGTCCGAAAGTCAGGCTGGTTAGGGTGCATTGGTTATGATAAAATTGGCCCTTAGTGTCAGGGGGATTAGCAGAGTAAATATGTGGCATTACGGGGATAGGGCTTGGGTGGGATTGTTGTCAGTGCAGACTCAATGGCCACTTTCTGCATTGTAGAGATACTGTGATTTGTACATTGCTGGCTAGCCCATCTATAACTGCCTTTGAGAAACATAGAGGTTAGAAGGAGGCTATTTGGCCCTTCGAGCCTGCTCCACCATTCATCACCATCATGATCATCCAACTCAATAGCCTCAACCTGCTTTCTCCCCATTACCTTTGATCCCATTCACCCCCAAGTGCTATATCCAGCCGTCTCTTGAATACATTCAATGCTTTGGCATCAGCTACTTCCTGTGGGAATGAATTCCACAGGCTCACCACTCTTTGGGTGAAGAAACGTCTCCTCACCTCCTCCTAAATGGTCCACCCGGAATCCTCAGACTGTGACCCCTGGTTCTGGACTCCCCCCACCATCGGGAACATCCTCCCCGCATCTGCTCTGTCAGGTGCCCTTAGAATTTTAAAGTCTCTGTGAGATTCCCCCCTCATTCGTCTGAACTCCAGCGAAAACAATCCTAACTTAGTCAATCTCCCCTCATACACCAGTCCCGCCATCCCCAGAATCAGCCTAGTAAACCTCGGAATCAGCCTGGTAAACCTTCGCTGCACTCCCTCGAGAGCAAGAACATCCTTCCTCAGAAAAGGAGACCAAAACTACACGCAATACTGAGAAGGTGGTGGGTGAGCTGCCTTCTTGAACCCGCTGCTGTCCCTGTGGTGTAGGTACACCCACAGTCCTGTTAGGGAGGGAGTTCCAGCATTCTGACCCAGGGACAGTGAAGGAATGGCCGATATATTTCCCAAGTCAGGATCATGGTGGCTTGGAAGGGAACGTCCAGGTGGTGGTGTTCCCACTTATCTGCTGCTCATAAAGTTTATTTATTAGTGTCGCAACTGGGCTTAAGTTAACACTGGAATGAAGTCACTGTGAAAATCCCCTCGTTGCCACACTTCCGTGTCTGTTTGGGTACACTGAGGGAGAATTTACCACGGCCAATGCACCCAACTAGCACATCTTTCAGAGTGTGGGAGGAAACTGGAGCACCCAGAGGAAACCCACGCAGACATGGGGAGAACGTGCAAACTTCACACAGTGACCCGAGGCCAGGAATCAAACTCAGGTCTCTGGTGCTGTGAAGCAGCAATGCTAAACACTGTGCCACCCCTACAAAGAAGATGCTTTGCATTGTTTCTTCTTTTGTTTAACCACAAATAGGCTAACATTAACAGTGTGAGGAGATGGCCAGCTCTCTCATTCTGCGATTCCCCATCCCATTCCAAACTTAATGAGCCAGACTTCCATCTAATGTCCAGCTGCTGCTCAAGGGCCCAGACTGAGGCACTGGGACATAGCACAGACACAGAACCCTCCAGCAAAGACAAAATCTGCTTGATAACAGCCTCCTACCTGGAGGGGCCATTTGGTCAGAGAGTGTTGGTCTGGCAGATTCTCCAGTGACACTTCATAGAACTGCTGAATATCTGTTCGGAAAGGACACAGGTTACAGTCAAAAGACAAACAATCCAAGTCTAGAACTGATCCGAAAGTCACCCATTATGCGATAGGATAAAATTCTCCAATTCTGTGGCATTTAGTGTGAATTGCTCTGAATTTATATTCCTTAATCACCCCATTAAAATGTTTTTTTTCAAGTAAGAAGTAAGCTTTATTTATTAGTCACAAGTAAGGCTGACATTAACGCTTCAATGAAGTTACTGTGAAATTCCCCAGGGCGCCATGCTCCGGGTCAATGCACCCTAATCAGCATGTCTTTCAGACTGTGGGAGGAAATCTGAGCACCAGGAGGAAACCCACACTGACATGGGGAGAATGTACAGACTCCACACACACAATGACCCGAGGCTGGGAATCAAACTCACGTTCCTGGCACTGTCAGGCAGCAATGCTAACCACTGTGTCACCGTGCCACCCAAAGATGCATAATGGAACTAAAAACTATGGGACATTTAAATTCCACGCAAGGATAATAAATATTTATAAGTAAATTCAGACCAGACCCATTGAAATCCTCATTTTTACCTCCTAAAAAATTAGTAATTCTAAAATTAGACTCCAGTGATTGGGCCTTCCGCTCAATGGCAGGCATATCGTTATTATAGACAGGGGTACGAACTCTGATATTTAGAGTTATCTCAGGACAAGAGACACATCTTGTATCTAATTCTCCACGTAAGAACTTAAGAAATAGGTGCAGGAGTAGGCCATCTAGCCCTTCGTGCCTGCCCCGCCATTCAATAAGATCATGGTTGATCTGTCATGGCTCAGTTCCACATTCCCGCCCTCTCCCAATAACCCTTAATCCCCTTGCTTATCAAAACCCAACAACCCGTTTCTTAAATATATTTAGCGAGGCAGCCTCCACCACTTCAACGGGCAGAGAATTCCAGAGATTCACCACTTTGAGTGAAGAAGTTCTTCCTCAACTCTGTTCTAAACCGCCCCTCCCTTTATCTTGAGGCTGTGCCCCCTAGTCCTACTGTCCTTTCTGAGCGGGAAGAGTCTCTTCACCTCGTCCTGGGAGTGTTTGTGTAGAGGGAGCTTTACTCTGTATGTAACCCCATGCTATACCTGTCCTGGGAGTGTTTGGTAGGGACAGGGTAGAGGGAGCTTTACTCTGTATCTATAGGTGCTGTACCTTTTGTGGGAGTGTTTGACACGTACAGTGAAGAGGGAGTTTACTCTATATCTAACCCCGTGCTGTATCTGTCTTGGGAGTGTTTGTTGGGGACAGTGTAGAGGGAGCTTTACTCTGTACCTAACCCTGTGCTGTACCTGTCCTGAGAGTGTTTGATGGGGACAGTGTAGAGGGAGCTTTTCTCTGAATCTAATCCCGTGCTGTACCTGTCCTGGGAGTGTTTGATGGGACCCTTGCTAAATTCTTGCACACTCACAAGCAATCTATTACAACAACACATCATTGATGACCCTCTCTCCAAAATCCCTGCAGCATAATTTTAGCAAGTTTAAGAGGCTATATGAGTGAGAATGGTCACTGTTTTGCCAGTATCCACGTCCATTTCAGGCTGGGTGAATCTGGAATCCACACTTCGATTTGTCTGGCCACTCTTCCCTGATGTGGGTATACCGGCGTTGGACTGGCGTAAACACAGTAAAAAGTCTGACAACACCAGGTTTTAGTCCAACCGATTTATTTGATAATATTCTGAGAATATTATCAAATAAATCGGTTGGACTAAAACCTGGTGTTGTCAGACTTTTTACACTCTTCCCTGAGCAGTCCCTTACAATATTCCTCATTACTGTTCAACTCCCCCATTTGATATCCTGCAATCTTTCACAATCTCCCAGAGTCTGAACAGAGGAAAAATTCCAACTGGACACAAGCCCACTAAACACCATGCACAGTGGTTAGCACTGCTGCCTCACTGCACCAGGGACCCAGGGTCAATTCCGAAGTTCATAAGATATAGGGGCAGAATGAGGCCACTCAGCCCATCAAATCTGCTCCACCATTCAATCATGGCTAATATGCTCCTCATCCCCATATCCCTGCCTTCTTCCCGTAACCCTTCAACCCCCATTCCCAATTAAAAATCTGTCTAACTCCTCCTTAAATTCACTCACTGTCCCAGCACCCACCGCACTTTGAGGGGAGTGAATTCCACAGATTCACAACCCTTTGGGAGGCGGAGTTTCTCTTCCAACTCTGTTTTAAATTTGCTGCCCCTTATCCTCAGACTGTGACCTCTCATCCTAGAATGTCCCACAAGAGGAAGTATCTGCTGCACCTCTACTTCATCCATAGCCTTTCATCATCCTGTAGACCTCAATTTGATCTCCCCTCATTCTTCTAAATTCCAGAGAGTATCAGCCTAAACTGTTCAATCTCTCTTCATGTGACAAACCTCTCATCTCTGGAATCAATTCAGTGAACCTCCTCCGAACTGCCTCCAATGTCACTGCATCTTTCCTCAAATAAGGTGACCAAAACTATGCACAATACTCCAGGTGCAGCCTCACCAATAGGTGGTATAGTTGTAACAATACTTCCTTACCTTTATATTCTATTCTTTTATCTACAAATGTCAACCTTCCAATCCCTTTCTTGAAGATCTGCCGCAACCGCCTGCTAGTTTTCTGTGACTCATGGGCAAGGACACCCAGATCCCTCAGCACCGGAGCACCCTGAAGTCTCTCCCCTCATTCCTGACTTTGTGTCACTGTCTGTGTGGAGTCTGCATGTTCTCCCCGTGTCTGCGTGGGTTTTCTCCAGGTGCTCCGGTTTCCTCCCACAGTCCAAAAGACTTGCTGGTTCGGGTGCATTGGCCGTGCTAAGTTCTCCCTCAGTGTTCCCGAACGGGTGCCAGAGTGACTAGGGGATTCTCACAGTAATGTCATTGCGCTGTTAATGTAAGACTACTTGTGACACGAATAAATTAACTAAAAACTGTGCAGCAACCTGATCGAAACTCAGAGCCATTTTAATCACTGCCCCCTCATCCCTGGTGTGACAAGAGGTTATAAGAACATAAGAACATAAGAAATAGGAGCAGGAGTAGGCCATCTGGCCCTTCGAGCCTGCCCCGCCATTCAATAAGATCATGGCTGATCTGTCGTGACTCAGCTCCACCTTCCCGCCCTCTCCCCATAACCCTTAATCCCTTCTCTTATCAAAAACCCATCAACCCGTTTCTTAAAAATATTTAGCGAGGCAGCCTCCACCACTTCAACGGGCAGAGAATTCCAGAGATTCACCACCCTTTGAGTGAAGAAGTTCCTCCTCAACTCTGTTCTAAACCGCCCCCCCTTTATCTTGAGGCTGTGCCCCCTAGTCCTACTGTCTTTTTTGAACAGGAACAGTCTCTCCACCTCTATCCTATCCATCCCATTCATCATCTTATACGTCTCAATGAGATCTCCCCTCTTGGACAACAGCATTAGAGTGGGGGGAAATTGAATTAACTTGTTGATTTTGCCATTTGTGAGATTGCACAAAGCAGGGAAAGCTGTTGAGTGTTAATATCACCATTCATCATCACACAGCCAATCTTAAACTCTTAAATGCACAGTAAGCTCTTTAAATGACGTCAGTCTCACTGGACCTTTAATCCATCCCAATGTCCTGCCTTAATTTTGTTTGACAGACCCAACTAAAGGTCAAACTCTATAATTAAAGAGCGGATGCAACCCATCCCATGGCAGAGGGGCTGCAATATCAGGTTCAGCACCAGCTCCAGGAGAAGGGACGAGAACCCTCCCTGCAGACTGAGCCGAGGTTTTCCCAGTTACGGGTCTGATCTGTAACAACTCAATCCCACTCAATGGCTCACTCCAAAAGCCCCTTCCCACAATGGATAATCTTGTTTCAAGCGACCACTGCAGAGTGGAGAGATTCGGATACGAGGGAAATTCAGATTATTTGTATTCAGATAGTGATGCAAAACTCATTTCAGCTCCCAAAGGGACATTAAAGCCACAGTGTATAGATTCTGTAAGTAACCCCACGCTGTACCTGTCCTGGGAGTGATTGATGGGGGACAGTGTGGAGGGAGCTTTACTCTGTATCTAACCCTGTGCTATATCTATCCTGGGAGTATTTGATGGGGGGACAGCGTAGAGGGAGCTTTACTCTGTATCTAACCCCGTACTGTACCTGTCAGAAGAACATAAGAAATAGAAGCAGGAGTAGGCCATCTAGCCCTTCGAGCCTGCCCCGCCATTCAATAAGATCATGGCTGATCTGTCGTGGCTCAGTTCCACATTCCTGCCCTCTCCCCATAACCCTTAATCCCCTCGCTTATCAAAAACCCATCAACCCGCGTCTTTAAAATATTTAGCGAGGCAGCCTCCACCACTTCAATGGGCAGAGAATTCCAGAGATTCACCACCCTTTGAGTGAAGAACTTCTTCCTCAACTCTGTTCTAAACCGACCCCCCTTTATCTTGAGGCTGTGCCCCCTAGTCCTACTGTCCTTTCTGAGCAGGAAGAGTCTCTCCACCTCTATCCTATCTATCCCATTCATCATCTTATACGTCTCAATGAGATCTCCCCTCATTCTTCTAAACTCTAACGAGTACAAGCCGAGTTTATTCAGCCTCTCCTCATAGCTCAACCCGCTCAACTCCGGTATCAGCCTAGTAAACCTCCTCTGCACGCCCTCCAAGGCCAAAATATCCTTGCATAAATGCGGTGACCAAAACTGCACACAGTACTCCAGCTGCGGCCTCACCAATGCCCTATACAGCCGCAGCAAGACATAGAACCCTACAGTGCAGAAACAGGCCCTTCGGCCCATCGAGTCCGCACCGAACACAATCCCACCCAGACCCTATCCCCATATCCCTACACATTTTACCTGTTAATCCCTCTAACCTACACATCCCAAAATACTAAGGGGCAATTTTAGCATAGCCAATGAACCTAACCCGCACATCTTTGGACTGTGGGAGGAAACCGGAGCACCCGGAGAAAACCCACGCAGACACGAGGAGAATGTGCAAACTCCACACAGGCAGTGACCCGAGCCGGGAATCGAACCCAGGACCTCCCTACTTTTATATTCAATCCCCCTCACTATGAAGGCTAGCATCCCATTAGCCTTCCTGACCATCTGCTGCACCTGCAGGCTGGGTTTTTGCGACTCATGCACAAGGACCCCGAGGTCCCTCTGCACCAGCGCCTGCTGCAGTTTTTCACCACGTAAGTAATAGTCCTTCCTACCAAAGTGGACCACCTCTCACTTGCCAATATTTAATTCCATTTGCCAGTTCCTGGCCCATTCGCCCAGCCTATCTAGATCCTTCTGCAGACTCTCCACACCCTCCGCACAATTTGCCGTTCTACCAATCTTGGTGTCATCAGCAAATTTCGACACCATACACTCGGTTTCCTCCTCCAGATCATCTATATAAATGGTAAATAGCTGAGGCCCCAGCACCGACCCCTGGGGCACTCCACTAGTCACCAACTGCCAATCCGAATAGCACCCATTAACCCCCACTCTCTGCCTCCTATTTGACAACCAATCCTCTATCCATGCTAACACCCTACCCCCAACTCCATGCCCCCTTACCTTCTGCAATAACCTCTTGTGAGGTACCTTGTCAAATGCCTCCTGAAAATCAAGAAAGACCATATCCACCGGCTCTCCGACTCCAATAAATTTGTCACACAACTTCCCCTTAACGAAACCATGCTGTCCTGGGAGTGTTTGATGGGGACAGTGTAGAGGGAGCTTTACTCTGTATCTAACTACATGCTGTACCTGTCCTGGGAGTGCTTGATGGGGACAGTGGAGAGGGAGCTTTACTCTGTATCTACCTCCGTGCTGTACCTGTCCTGGGAGTGCTTGATGGGGGACAGTGTAGAGGGAGCTTTACTCTGAATCTAATCCCGTGCTGTACCTGTCCTGGGAGTGTTTGATGGGGACAGTGTAGAGGGAGCTTTACTCTGTATCTAACCCTGTGCTGTACCTGTCCTGGGAGTGTTTGATGGGGTACAGTGTAGAGGGAGCTTTACTCTGTATCTAACTCCATGCTGTACCTGTCCTGGGAGTGCTTGATGGGGACAGTGGAGAGGGAGCTTTACTCTGTATCTACCTCCGTGCTGTACCTGTCCTGGGAGTGTTTGATGGGGGGGCAGTGCAGAGAGAGCTTTATTCTCTATCTAACCCCATGCTGCACCTGTCCTGGGACTGTTTGATGGGGACAGTGTAGAGGGAGCTTTACTCTGTATCTAACCCCGTGATGTACCTGTCCTGGGAGTGTTAGATGGGGCAGTATAGTAGGGCTGGTGAACCCAGGCTCTATCCTCACCCAGAAAATGTCATTGAAAGGTGTTCAAATGCAAATAGAATACACCATGCGACGAATGTTTTAGCCAATAGGTTTGCTTGATTTACTAAATTTGCCCCCAACCTGAAATTAGCATCATTGGAGTTCTGGTGGACAGTGACATTATCTTGTCCCTGTGTGGTCATTCTGACTCTCCCCTCCCTCCTTAACGCAGCATGCGAAGCCGAGGTCTACACATGGCCGTACCGAGTAGAGCCTGGAAGAGGTCACTCTGGAAGATGGAGAGTAGTCTGTCTGTCCTTGTCTTGAAGCGGTCATCTTGAGCTGGATCCACTTTAGGCTGGTGCTCCTCCATCAGACCGACAACTCTGTGGGTATTTAGGGAGATGAGATATCACCTTCAGGTCAGTCTGGCCACGTAAACACATCCCTCCCCCCCCCCCCTGCCCCCCCCCCCCCCCCCGCACCATCCTCAAATCGTCACCTGACTGCGTGTGGTCTCGACAAAGCAGTTGCCAGAATTGGTAAGTTTCCCATTGCTTTTGAGAAAGGGTTATCGAGACACTCAGACACAAAGACTAAGTCATTGCTTTTAACAATACATTTCATGATTTTGGGACATCTCAAATTCTGTTCAGTCCAAAGCGGCAATTGGACTTGTATTTTCTACATTGCAAATCCCACAATTGTTTACTAAGCTCTGTATCTCTGTAACCCCCTCCAGCCCCTCCAACCCTCCCTATCTCTGTAACCTCCTCCAGCCCCTCCAACCCTCCCTATCTCTGCAACCACCTCCAGCCCTTCCAACCCTCCCTATCTCTGTAACCACCTCCAGCTCCTACACCCCCTCCCTATCTCTGTAACCACCTCCAGCCCCTCCAACCATCCCTATCTCTGTAACCCCCTCCAGCCCCTCCAACCATTCCTGTCTCTGTAACCTCCTCCAGCCCCTCCAACCCTCCCTATTTCTGTAACATCCTTCGGTTCCTACAATCTTCCCTATTTCTGTCACCTCCTCCAGCCCCTGACACTCCCTCCCTATCTCTGTAACCCCCTCCAACCTTCCCTATCTTTGTAACCTTTTCCAGACCCTACAACCCCCCCTAACATTTTCCAGCACCCAACACTTCCTCCCTATCTCTGTAACCCCTTCCAGCCCTACACCCCCTCCCTTTCCCTGTAATCTCCTCCAGCCCCTGCACCCCTCCCTACCTCTGTAACCTCCTCCAGCCCCTATACCCGTCCCTATCTCTGTAACCTCCTCCAGCCCCTATAACCCTCCCTAGCTCTGTAACATTCCCCAGCCCCCACTACAACTCTCCGCTTCACAAATTTCTGTCTTTGGGGATTCCCAGATTCCCATCCCTTCATCATTGGCGGCCATGTCTTTGGCTACCAGGGAGGCTCTAATCTCTGGAATTGCCTCCCTAAACCTTTCCAACTCTCTCCCTCTCCTTTTTGGATGCTCCTCAAAAGCAACCTCTTTGACAGAGCTTTTAGCCACCTTCCTTACCATGCCAGGAGATATCTGACCATCAGCATAACTCTCCAGTTAAGCAATTGGGGACCTTTTCCCTATATTAATATCTCTCTACAAATCTAAACCATGGTGATTCTAAATGCATTAAACCAAGTTAAGCATGAGGGGAAAGCATAGAAACTTTAAACATTCTGAAAGAGAGACTGGAAAGACCACAACCTCCTCCACAATTATCCTCAACACTGGTGCTCCACAAGGCTGTGTTCTCAGCACCCTATTATACTCCTTATACACCTGTGACTGTGAGGCCAAATTCTCCTCCAACACTGTTTTCGAGTTTGCTGATGACATCACTGTAGTGGGCCGGATCTCAAACAATGACGAGACAGAGTATGGGAATGAGATAGAGAATGTGGTGAACTGGTGTGACAACAATAATCTCTCCCTCAATGTCAACAAAACAAAGGAGATTGTCATTGGCTTCATTGGCTTCAGGAAAAGGAGAACATGCCCCTGTCTACAAGAACGGGGACAAAGTAAAAAGGGTCGAGAGCTTCAAGTCTTTAAGTGTCTAGATCACCAACAACCTATGCTTGTTACCCTGTGCCGACATTATGGTTAAGAAAGCCCACCAACGCCACTACTTTCTCAGAAGACTAAGGAAATTTGTCATGTCAGCTACAACTCTCATCAACTTTTACATAGAAAGTATCCTTTCTGGTTGTATCACAGCTTGGTATGGGCTCCTGCTCTGCCCAAGACCACGAGAAACTACAAAAGGTTGTGACTGTAGCCCAATCCATCACACAAACCAGGCTCCCATCCATTGACTCTGTCTACACTTCCCGCTGCCTCGGGAAAAGCAGCCAGCATAATTAAGGACCCCGCGCACTCTAGACATTCTCTCTTCCATCTTCTTCCGTCGGGAAAAAGATACAAAAGTCTGAGGTCACATCCCAACTGACTCAAAAACAGCTTCTTCCCTGCTGCTGTCAGACTTTTGAATGGACTTACCTTATATTAAGTTGATCTTTCTCTACACCCTAGCTATGGCTGTAACACTACATTCTGTACCCTCTCCTTCCCTTGTCTATGAACGGTATGGGTTTGTCTGCATGGCGCGCAAGAAACAATGCTTTTCACAGTATGCTAATACATGTGACAAATAAATCAAATCAAACCAGCAGAAAAACATTCGATATTCTGAATGAGAGACTGGACAGACCACAAACTCGTTAATAGTTAGATACGTCAACCAGGAAGACACAAGCTAACTGTACCAACAAAGCAAAGACAATATCACATTTCAGGAGCCTACTAGCAGGGGATAGAACCAGGATAAAGTTAGGAAACAAATATTTGCTCAAAAGCAACTTATCATTTCTGCCTCCCCCCACCTCCCCACAAAAAGAAAGCAAGATGTAATCAAGCAAAAGTACCAGTGTGTTGCATCAATGGATTTGCAGCCGTGTTACCTTGCTGGGAGATTGCGATTGCTTGGAAACGTTTCCCTGTGTTGATCCCTGATAAATCCACTATCAGCCAAGGATTAAGGATGGGTTATGATTAGCCCACTGGGTAGGCGGTGTCCTCACCTTGCATGCCGGGACTGGTAGTTTTCTTTCCAGTAGCCAGGAGTCATTTTAAACTTATCATTCTCCTGGGGTGGGGGGAGAGGGGGAGGGGGGATGTTTGTAAGAATGGTAAAACGCTGGAGATCCAGTTAAAAGGTAGTGGTTTTTCTGTGCTTAAAGATTTAAAATGCAAGTATACAGAGAGCACAAACTGAAACATTTTATCAAAAGGCCAAGCAGCAGTTTCTACCAAGACAACAGGCTTTTGAATTTAACCAATTTGAATCAGGCACTTAGACACTAAAAACCTATTAAGTTTAAATCTGATGTTTTTGACAACCTAGGACCAATCCTATTGTGGGAAATATTGATATGGCATCACAGGTGTAAAAGAAGGGGGTCAGTGGGACAAAGGGGGGAGAGTAACTGCCACCTGCCAGAGCTAACAGCTCACAACTCTCTCTTGACAGAGAGAGGGGAGGGAGAGAGAGAGAGAGAATCACTGGCCCTCATAGCTTTATCTATATCTTAGAGGAAGCACCATCTATATAGCAAAGATACCAAAAAAGAAAGATGTTCCAGACAGAAGAATCAATAAAGAAGGCCCAAAATATTCCAGAAGGCACAAAACCTGGTAGTAATTTAGAGAGTGACTAAATTCTATTTTTGTTAATGAGTGGGATTTGTATTTATTTGAACAGCATACCATTGGAATCTTGTTTTATTCGACAATAGTTAATAGCTGGAAGGGATTTATTTAGTTTTTTAATAGTTTAGTTAATTTGCTCACTTTAGATAAATAAATAGTTACCTGTTGATTTTAGGGACACTATCAGAGTTTAATTTTGAATTTAACCACTAGAAGTTGCTGAAGAGCAGGTCACACCACTTCACACACATCTTTTACAGATTATAATGGAAGGTAATCCTCTTTGGAGGGTTTGGTGTTAGTTCTCATGGAGTGCGGAGATCAATCTCTGATTTATAACACAAAGAAAATAACGAGAACCTATCCAATCTCTCCTCAAAGCTACACTTTTCCAGAGCACCTAATATCTCAGAGTATTTGACAGCCAATGAAGTAAGATCCCATAAACAGCAAGATCCCACAAACAGAAGACAGCTCACTTGATTGGCAATCCATCTACTCCCTCCACCACCAACTCATAGTGGCAGCCATCTACAAGATGCACTGCAGTGACTCACCAAGGCTTACAAAGAACAATCCAGCACGGGAAACAGGCCCTTTGGCCCAACGAGCCCGCTTCTTAGACAGCACCTTCCAAACCCACACCACTATCATCTAGAAGGACAAAAGCAGCAGATACCTGGGAACACCCCCACCTGGAGGTTCCCTTCAAAGTCACTCAGCATCTTAACTTGGAAATATATCAGCCTCAGTGTCACTGGGTCAGAATCCTGGAACTCCCTCCCTAGCAGCACTGTGGGTGTACCTACACCACACAGGGTCAGCAGCGGATTCAGGAAGGCAGCTTACCCACCACCTTCTCAAGGGGCATTCAGAGATAAGCAATGAGATTGGCCTGGCCAGTGTTAGAATCCAGGTCAGAAATTCCAAGAGGTTTTAAGAAGTCAACCAGACCATGAGTTTTGCACATTGAGCTTCGGCATGGCTAAGCATAAGATGCTTCACTTCACGCACGATTCGAACGACCCACAAGGGAGCTTTTAACAAAACAAAGTTTATTCAAGAATAATATATATAACAGATAACTTCTACCAATTCCAAACAAGGGAAAAACAACTATGACAGTGTATAAGCCTTCACAGCTCTGAACACTGTTCCAAACCAAGCAAACCTCCTCATAAACATACATCTGTCCCAGGTTTAGCACAGAATATAGGATCACTCGTGTGATGCTGGATTTACTAATTATGCAAGCCTCACAACGCACCCAGGATCGATTCCGGTCACTGTCTGTTCGGAGTTTGCACGTTCTCCCCGTGTCTGCGTGGGTTTCCTCCGGGTGCTCCCAAATCCGAGAGACATGATGGTTAGGGTGCATACCCAAACAGGCGCTGGAGTGTGGCGACTAGGTGATTTCCACAGTAACCTCATTGCAGTGTTAATGTAAGCCTTACTTGTAAGGTAAATAAATAAACTTTACATTAACTTTACTTTACCTGCTGTGAATGGGCCCCTTGAGTGGGGAATTAAAACTCATTCCCCGTCCTGTCGCTCCCAGCACACCTCGAGGCACAGATAGAGACACGGCTGGCCTCCAGCTCACAAACCACCAACAACAAAATGTTCATGCCAGTTAGGCAAGAAAGACTGCTTCCAATGAGCCAGCAGAATTTCTAACACCAGGGAGAGACACAGAAATAGTGCTGTCAGTCTGGAGTCCAATGGCAACTAACTGGACCCAGAGGGCATAACCTCAGAGTCAGGAGGTAACACGTTGAATTCAGAGATGAGGAAGAATTTCTTCTGTTAGAACATCGGTGAATCTGTCTCTAGTTTTAAAGTTTACTTATTAGTGTCACTACTTAATTTAATGCAGACAAGTGTGAGGCGTTGCACTTTGGAAGGACAAACCAAGGTAGAACATACAAGGTAAATGGTAGGACACTGAGAGTGCAGTAGAACAGGGGGATCTGGGAGTACAGATACATAATTCCCTAGAAGTGCCGACTCAGGTAGATAGGGTCATAAAGAGTGCTTTTGGAACATTGGCCTTTATAATTCAAAGTATTGAGTATAAGAGTTGGAATGTTATGGTGAGGTTGTGTGAGACATTGGTGAGGCCGAATTTAGAGTATTGTGTGCAGTTTTACATAAGAACATAAGAAATAGGAGCAGGAGGAGGCCATCTAGCCCTTCGAGCCTGCCCCGCCATTCAATAATATCATGGCTGATCTGTCGTGGCTCAGTTCCACCTTCCCGCCCTCTCCCCATAACCCTTAATCGCCTCTCTTATCAAAAACCCATCAACCCGCGTCTTCAAAATATTTAGTGAGGCAGCCTCCACCACTTCAATGGGCAGAGAATTCCAGAGATTCACCACCCTTTGAATGAAGAAGTTCCTCCTCAACTCCATTCTAAACCGCCCCCCCCCTTTATCTTGAGGCTGTGCCCCCTAGTCCTACTGTCTTTTTTGAGCGGGAAGAGTCTCTCCGCCTCTATCCTATCCATCCCATTCATCATCTTATACGTCTCAATGAGATCTCCCCTCATTCTTCTAAACTCCAACGAGTACAAGCCTAGTTCATTCAGCCTCTCCTCATAGCTCAACCCCCTCAACTCCGGTATCAGCCTAGTAAACCTCCTCTGCACTCCCTCCAAGGCCAAAATATCTTTGCGCAGGTGTGGCGCCCAAAACTGCACACAGTACTCCAGCTGCGGCCTCACCAATGCCCTATACAGCTGCAGCAAGCCCTCCCTACTTTTATATTCAATCCCCCTCGCTATGAAGGCCAGCATCCCATTTGCCTTCCTGACCACCTGCTGCACCTGCAAGCTGGGTTTTTGCGACTCATGCACAAGGACCCCGAGGTCCCTCTGCACCGTCGCCTGCTGCAGTTTTTCGCCACGTAAGTAATAATCCTTCCTACCATTATTCCTACCAAAGTGGACCACCTCACACTTGCCAACATTAAATTCCATTTGCCATTTCCTGGCCCATTCGCCCAGCCTATCTAGATCCTTCTGCAGACTCTCCACACCCTCCGCACAATTTGCGACACCAATCTTGGTGTCATCAGCAAATTTCAACACCCTACACTCAGTTCCCTCCTCCAGATCATCTATATAAATGGTAAAAAGCTGAGGCCCCAGCACCGACCCCTGGGGCACTCCACTAGTCACCAACTGCCAATCCGAATAGCACCCGTTGACCCCCACTCTCTGCCTCCTATTTGACAACCAATCCTCTATCCACGCCAACACCTCGACCTTCTGCAATAACCTCTTGTGAGGTACTTTGTCAAACGCCTTCTGAAAATCCAGAAAGACCACATCCACCGGCTCTCCTCTATCCACCGCCCTAGACACATCCTCATAGAACTCCAGTAAATTTGTCAGACACGACTTCCCTTTAATGAAACCATGCTGCGTCCGCTCTATCAAGCAATTGTCTTCAAGATGCCTCGCAATTTCCTCCTTAATGACGGATTCTAACATTTTATCTACCACAGACGATAAACTAACCGGCCTATAATTCCCCGCCTTTTGCCTGGCACCCTTCTTAAACAACGGCGTAACATTAGCCGTTTTCCAATCTTCCAGCACTTCCCCGGAATCCAGCGACATCTGGAAAATAACCACCAAGGCATCCACTATCACCTCCGCCATTTCTTTCAGAACCCTCGGATGCATTCCATCCGGTCCTGGGGACTTGTCCACAATCAGCCCCTCCAGTCTGTCGAGCACCACCTCTCTAGTAACAGTAATGTCATTAAGACCCTCCAGTCCTACCACCTTTCCATCGCTAACACCCGGCAAATTATTCACGTCCTCCTCCGTGAAGACAGAAACAAAAACGTTATTCAATACCTTAGCCATATCCCCATCCCCTACCACTAAGTCCCCTTTCTCATCTTCTAAAGGACCAACGTTCACCCTAGCCAGCCTCTTCCTTTTTATATATTTATAAAAACTCTTGCTATCCTTTTTTATATTAAGAGCTAGCCCAGCTTCATAGTTTCTCCTACCCTTCTTTATCAACTTCTTTGTCAATCTTTGTTGACATTTAAACCTCTCCCAATCCTCTTCTCGCCCACTACTCTTAGCTACTCTAAATTCCTCTGCTTTTAATTTAACACTTTCCTTCACCTCCTTCGTTATCCACGGCTTATTACCTCTCCTCCTACTATCCTTTTTGACCATCGGAATAAATTTTCGCTGAGCACCAAGAAAGATCTCCTTAAAGATCTTCCACTGCTCCTCAGCAGACCCTCCCTCCAACGCGCTCCCCCAGTCAACATTCGCCAATTCTTCTCTCATCCTACCGTACTCCCCTCTATTCAAACAAAATACGCGTGTCCAGGAACCCACTTTCTCCTCCTCCATTTGCACCAGAAACTCCACCACAATGATCACTCTCCCCAAGAGAATCCTTAGGCAAGGTCCCTAATTCTACCTGCCTCATTACATAGCATGAGATCCAAGATAGCTCTCTCCCTCGTCGGCTCCAACACGCACTGTTCCAGGAAACTATCCCGGCAGCATTCCAAGAACTCCTCCTTGAGCCCACCGCATTCAACATGGGTCGACCAATCAATATGCAGATTGAAATCCCCCATAACTACAGCTGTCCCATTCCTGCACGCCGCACTTATTTGCGCGTTAACAGCCCGCCCCACCTCCAGATCATTATTCGGGGGCCTATAGACGACACCCACCAGCGTCTTCCTCCCTTTGCTGTTCCTAATCTCCACCCACAATGATTCCACCCTCTGCTCCTTGGCTCCAATATCATCCCTTGCTACCACCTTGATGCTATCCTTAATCAGCAGAGCTACGCCCCCCCCTTTTCCCTCCTGCCTATCCTTCCTAAACACTTGATAGCCTTGTACATTCAGCTCCCAGTCCCTGTCACCTTGCAGCCACGTCTCTGTAATGGCCACCAGATCGTATCCATTTGTGTCGACCTGCGCCACCAGCTCATCCACTTTATTCCGAATGCTTCATGCATAAAGCTCTTTCATCCCAGCCTTCACCTGGACCCTATTTGCCGTAACGCCACCAACCATACTCACGCCCCCTACTCCCTCTATTATTGGGATATCCTCGGCCTCTTCCCTTACCTGTACCCTATTCTTAACTTTAGACCTCGTAAAGTCACCTACCCTCACACCCTCCCCCCCCTAGTTTTGGTCACCTAATTACAGGAAAGATATTAATAAGGTTGAAAGAGTGCAGAGAAGGTTTACAAGGATGTTGCTGGGACTTGAAAAACTGAGTTACAGAGAAAGGTTGAATAAGTTAGAACTTTATTCCCTGGAGCGTAGAAGAATTAGGGGAGATTTGATAGAGGTGTGTAAAATTATGATGGGTATAGATAGAGTGAACGCAAGCAGGCTTTTTCCACTGAGGCTCAGGGAGAAAAAAACTAGAGGACATGGGATAAGGGAGAAGGGGGAAAAGTTTAAAGGGAATATTAGGGGGGGGTTCTTCACACAGAGAGTGGTGGGAGTGTGGAATGAGCTGCCAGATGAAGTGGTGAATGCGGGGTCACTTTTAACATTTAAGAAAAACTTCGACCGGTACATGGATGAGAGGATTGGAGGTATATGGTCCGGGTGCAGATCAGTAGGACTAGGCAGAAAATGGTTCGGCACAGACAAGAAGGGCCAAAAGGCCTGTTTCTGTGCTGTAATGTTCTATGGTTCTAACTAAGTTTACATTAACACTGCAGTGAAGTTACTGTGAAAATCCCCTAGTCAACACACTTTGGCGCCTGTTCGGGTATACGAGGGAGAATTTAGCAAGGTCAATGCCTAACCAGCACGTGTTTCAGGCTGTGGGAGGAAACCAAAGCACTCGGAGGAAACCCGCGCAAACATGGGGGAGAACACGCAAACTCCGCACAGACAGTGACCTGAGGCCAGGAATTGAACCCAGGTCCCTGGCGCTGTGAGGCTAGTAGTCATGACGTGGATATGCCGGCGTTGGACTGGGGTAAACACAGTAAAAAGTCTGACAACACCAGGTTTCAGTCCAACCGATTTATTTGATAGTAAATTCACCAGCTTTTGGGTTAGCCCCTTTGTCAGAACTCTCCATTCACCTGATGAAGGTGTTAACCCGAAAGCTAGTGAATTTACCATCAAATAAATCAGTTGGACTGAAACCTGGTGTTGTCAGACTTTTTGCTGTGAGGCAGCAGTGCTAACCACTGTAGAATTCTTTCCTGCAGAGGTGCTATAGAGTTCGGGTCATTCAGTGTGTTCAAGGCCGAGAGAGACAGATTTGTAATGAGCGAGGGAGTCGAGGGTTAAGGCGGGAAAGTGAAGTCGAGGATTATCATACCAGATCAGTCATGATCTCATTGATTGGTGGGGCAGACTCGATGGGCCCAATAGTCTTTGTGGTAGTGTGCCTCTTAAAGGCTAATCAGGTTGGAGTGCACGAACCCTGGAGCTGAGCGTGGGGTTTCCTGGTCAGTTGGGAGTGTGGAGTCATGGAGTACGATGTCTTTTATATCACTCTCTGTGCATCGTTACTTATCTGAACATGCCGTTCATTCATTAATCTATCTGGTGGTCGCCCTGTTTTTATGAGATACTGCAGCCAACTTCTGCTCCTTCATCTTATGGTCTTAAAAATGATGGGGAGGTATCATTACTGTACATGGGTGGCATGGTGGCACAGTGGTTAGTACCGCTGCCTCACAGCGCCAGTGACCCAGGTTCGATTCTCGCCATCTGTGCAGAGTCTGCACGTTCTCCCCATGTGTCTGCGTGGGTTTCCTTCGGGTCCTCCAGTTTCTTCTCACAGTCCAAAACATGTGCTGCATTAGCCGCGCTAAATTCTCCCTCAATGAAACCCGAACAGGCTCCAGGATGTGGCAACTAGGGGGGATTTTCACAGTAACCTCATTGCAGTGTTAATGTAAGCGTTACTTGTGACACTAATAAATAAGCAAAAACTTAAACCTGGGCAAATTGGAAAAGTGTTTTCAGATTAAACACATACGATGGGTGGCACAGTTGTCAGCACTGGGTTCAATTCTGCCAGGGACCTGGGTTCAATTCCAGCCTTGGGTGACCGTATGTGTGGAAGTTGCACATTCTCCCTGTGTCCACGTGGGTTTCCTCTGGGGCTTCTGGTTCACCCCCCCACCCACCCCCATAGCCCAGGTTAGGTGGGTTGGCTGTGCAAAATTGCTCTTGGTATCAAGGGGATTAGCAGGGTAAGTGTGTGTGGGGTTACAGGGGTACAGAACAGGCGGGATTGTGGTTGGTACAGACTCGATGGGCTGAATGGCCTCCTTCTGCACTGTGGGGATTCTGTGATGTTCTAAAGCAACAGCATCATCATATGAGAATTTAGGAGAGAGCTGAGAAGCTTCGAAGAAATATAAAGCCCTGATTCTGGCAAGATCAAGAGCAGACTTGTGTTTACTGTGACAACGCTATGCCTTGAAGGAATGTTTTTAATGATGTTTTCTGGCGCTATAAGCAGCTTTGATTTTTTTCACATTGTGGCACCGGTTGCTGGATTAGATGTTCCTCCTATTGCTGCTTTAATGGTTTAAATGGGGTTTTGTTCATTTTTAATCTGGGCCTAATGCACTTTCTGCGAGTTTTACAACCTTTTGAATTGAAATGGGAAGAATGACTGGCAATTTGATTTGATTTGATTTATTATTGTCACATGTATTATTATACAGTGAAAAGTATTGTTTCCTGCACACTACACAAAGCATACCGTTCATGGAGAAGGGAAGGAGAAGGTGCAGAATGTAATGTTACAGTCATAGCTAGGGTGTAGAGAAAAGTCAGCTTAGTGCGAGGTAGGTTCATTCCACAGTCTGACAGCAGCAGAGAAGATGCTGTTCTTGCGTTGGTTGGTACGTGACCTCAGACTTTTGTATCTTTTTCCCGATGGAAGAAGGTGGAAGAAGGAATGTTTGGAATGTGTGGGGTCCTTAATTATGCTGGTTGCTTTTCCTGAGGCAGTGGGAAGTGTAGATGGAATCAATGGATGGGAGGTTGGTTTGCATGATGGATTGGGCTACATTCACAACCATTTGTAATTCCTTGTGGTCTTGGGCAGAGCAGAAGCCCATACTAGGTTTACTAGGCTGATTCCGGAGTTGAGGGGGTTGAACTATGAGGAGAGGCTGAATAAACTAGGCTTGTATCGTTAGAGTTTAGAAGAATGAGGGGAGATCTCACTGAGACGTATAAGATGTTGAATAGGATGGATAGGATAGAGATGGAGAGGCTCTTCCCGCTCAGAAAGGACAGTAGGACTAAGAACATAAGAACATAAGAAATAGGAGCAGGAGTAGGCCATCTAGCCCTTCGAGCCTGCCCCGCCATTCAATAAGATCATGGCTGATCTGTCGCTGCTCAGTTCCACTTTCCAGCTTTCTCCCCATAACCCCCTCTCTTATCAAGAACCCATCAACCCGCGTCTTAAAAATATTTAGCGAGGCAGCCTCCACCACTTCAACGGGCAGAGAATTCCAGAGATTCACCACCCTTTGAGTGAAGAAGTTCCTCCTCAACTCCGTTCTAAACCGCCCCCCTTTTATCTTGAGGCTGTACATGGGTAAGTTGGGTATAGAGGGATATGGGCCAAATGTGGGCAATTGGGACTAGCTGAGGGGTTAAAAAAAGAGGGCGGCATGAACTAGTTGGGTTTGTTTCCATGCTGTAAACCTCTACGGCTCTATGACTCTCTAGTATTAGAAACTCTGCTGGCAAGTTGTTTGCAGTTTTCCTTCTCCTTGGAGTGAAAACGTTGCTTTGGTGGTTTGCTAGCTGGAGTAAGCAAGCTTTCGAGGTTACCCTCTTCGTCAGGTGAATGGAGAGTTCTGGCCTCAGACAGAGCATATAAAGCACAGACAGTTTAGAGATTGCTGATTAGAATGCGAATCCTTACACCTAACCTGCTGTTCAAGTCTTAAAGTGGCTGATAATGTGAGTGGAAGGGGCACTAATCACAGTTTAAAGAGATGTGTATTGTCTCCAGACAGTACAGTGAGTGAGGTTTTGCAAACCCAGGCAAGTCACGGGGGTTACAGATAGTGCGACATGAACCCAAGATCCCTGTTGAGACCGTTATTATCAAATAAATCGGTTGGACTAAAACCTGGTGTTGTCAGACTTTTTACTGTGTTTACGCCAGTCCAACGCCGGCATACCCACATCATTGCTAGCTGGAGGCAGACCTTGAGTGGTGCTGCGATTTCCAGAACGGAAAAGCCAGATTTCCATGTCTCTCGCCAAAGAAGTAACTTGCAGCAGGTTATGCAGAACTGCAAGTTCCAGTGTCATGTGAACATTCTTATTTTCTGTGTTAAACCTGGGACAGGTGAACATGTTCATAAGGAGGTTTCGTTGTATTGGTGATGTGGAGATGCCAGCGTTGGACTGGGGTGGGCACAGTAAGAAGTCTCACAACACCAGGTAAAGTCCAACTGGCTTATTTGGAATCACAAGCTTTCGGAGCACTGTTCCCTCATCAGGAACTTGGTTCCGCACGCATGAGGACAGCCTCAACCGGCTGTCATGTCACACTACATGTAACCCCCACTATTTGGCCTGGGTTTGCAAAATCCTACTAACTGTCCTGGTTTGGGACAATTCACACCCCTTTAACCTGACCTTTACCCTCTCTCCACTCGCATTGTCCATACCTGTAGAGACTTGATTTCCTCCAAAGACTCGCATTCCAACCATTATCTTGCAATTGAGACTCTTGTCTATACATGCTGTGTTTGTGAAACCTACCTCTCCACTCACCTGATGAAGGAGCAGCGCTCCAAAATCTTGTGATTCCAAATAAACCAGGTGTTGCGAGACTTCCTGTTGTATTGGAACAGTCATGATGTGGAGATGCCAGTGTGGGATGGGGTAAAACAGAAAGAAATACCACAACACCAGTTTAAAGTCCAAACAGGTTTATTTGTAACAAAAGCCGCAAACTCCCAGCCACCTGACGAAGGGACAGGCTATCCAGAAAGCTTGCAGCTTTTGCTCCAAATAAACCTGTTTGGACTTTAAACTGTTGTTGTGGGATTTCTTTCCGTATTGGAACAGTGCATTTAGGTTTGTAATTGGTAAAAGTTATTGTGAATTTTACTTCTATATAAGTTAGCTGTATTCTTAAATAAACTTTGGTTTGATAAAAGCTCCCTAGTGTGTCATTTGAAAATGCCTGGAGTGAAATATCTTATGCTTAGCCTTGCCAAATTCTGATGGTCACAGCTGACCTCAAATACCTTGGAGTTTCTGACCCGGATTATATAAATAACCTCACATCACATCAGCACACTCCAAGCACTTTACAACCAAGAAGATACCTGCAGGTCCAGTCGGTGTTGCAGAATAGGAAGAGGGGCAGATAGTGAGGGCAGTAATCGGATAAATGGATGCATCATCCATGTTTTCATTAGTCTGGGTAACCGTGAATCCTGGAAGAAGCTTGGTTCTCTTCTCCGAATTAGTAGCTCTGGCATTCTGGTTCACTCCTGTGGGGAGTGAGGGAGAGACTTGCTGATGGGGTTGGCGAAGGTTGCTCTGAGGGGAGTGAGGGAGGGAGGGTCACTCTGAGGGAGGGTCAGCCTGAGGGAGGAAGGGTCAGTCTGAGGTAGGGTCAATCTGACAGAAATAGGGAGGGTCAGTCTGAGGTAGGGAGTGAGGGAGGGTCATTCTAAGGGAGGGAGTTAGGGAGAGTTAGTCTAAGGAGAGTCAGTCTGAGGGAGGGTCAGTCTGAGGGAGAGAGGTAGGGTCAGACTGGGGGAAGGAGTGAGAGAGGGTTAGTCTGAGGGAGGGTCACTCAGAAGGAGGTAGGGTCAGTCTGAGGGAGGGTCAGTCTGAAGGAGAGTGTGAGGGCGGGTCACTCGGAAGGAGGGTCAATCTGAGTGAGGGAGGATCACTCTGAGGGAGGGTCACTTGGAGAGAGACTCAGTCTGAGGGAGGGAAGAAGGGTGACTCTGAGGGAGTGAGAGAGGGATGGTCAGTCTGATGGACAGTCAGTCTGAGGGACTGAGTGTTAGTCTGAGGGAGTAAGGCAGGGAGGGAAGGTCGCTATGAAGGAGGGAGGGAATCTCAATCTGTGGGAGGGAATGAGACAGTGTCAGTCTGAGCGAGGGTCAGTCTGAGGGAGGGTCACTGTGATAGAGGATCAGTTGAGGGAGGGTCAGTGTGAGGGAGGGTCAGTGTGGGAGAGGGTCAGTGTGGGGCAGGGTCAGTGTGAGGGACGGTTAGTCTGATGGAGGATCAGTGTAAGGGAGTGTCAGTCTGAGGGACATCACTGTGAGGGAGGGTCAGTGTGAGGGACGGTTAGTCTGAGGGAGAGTCAGTCTGAGGGTCGGTTAGTCTGAGGGAGAGTCAGTCTGAGGGACGGTTAGTCTGAGGGAGAGTCAGTCTGAGGGACGGTTGGTCTGAGGGAGTCAGTCTGAGGGGCGGTTAGTCTAAGGGAGAGTCAGTCTGAGGGACGGTCACTGTGAGGGGGAGTCAGTCTGAGGGACGGTCACTGTGAGGTGGAGTCAATCTGAGGGACGGTCACTGTGAGGGGGAGTCAGTCTGAGGGACGGTCACTGTGAGGGGGAGTCAGTCTGAGGGACGGTCACTGTGAGGGGGAGTCAGTCTGAGGGACGGTTGGTCTGAGGGAGAGTCAGTCTGAGGGAGAGTCAGTCTGAGGGACGGTCACTGTGAGGGGGAGTCAATCTGAGGGACGGTCACTGTGAGGGGGAGTCAGTCTGAGGGACGGTCACTGTGAGGGGGAGTCAGTCTGAGGGACGGTCTCTGTGAGGGGGAGTCAGTCTGAGGGACAGTCACTGTGAGGGAGAGTCAGTCTGAGGGACGGTCACTGTGAGGGGGAGTCAGTCTGAGGGACGGTCACTGTGAGGTGGAGTCAATCTGAGGGACGGTCACAGTGAGGGGGAGTCAGTCTGAGGGACGGTCACTATGAGGGAGAGTCAGTCTGAGGGACGGTTGGTCTGAGGGAGAGTCAGTCTGAGGGACGGTTGGTCGAAGGGAGAGTCAGTCTGAGGGACGGTCACTGTGAGGGAGAGTCAGTCTGAGGGACGGTCACTGTGAGGGAGAGTCAGTCTGAGGGACGGTCACTATGAGGGGGAGTCAGTCTGAGGGACGGTCACTGTGAGGGAGAGTCAGTCTGAAGGACGGTCACTGTGAGGGAGAGTCAGTCTGAGGGACGGTTAGTCTAAGGGAGTCAGTCTGAGGGACGGTCACTGTGAGGGGGAGTCAGTCTGAGGGACGGTTGGTCTAAGGGAGAGTCAGTCTGAGGGACGGTCACTGTGAGGGGGAGTCAGTCTGAGGGACGGTCACTGTGAGGGGGAGTCAGTCTGAGGGACGGTTAGTCTAAGGGAGTCAGTCTGAGGGACGGTCACTGTGAGGGGTAGTCAGTCTGAGGGACGGTCACTATGAGGGGGAGTCAGTCTGAGGGACGGTTGGTCTAAGGGAGTCAGTCTGAGGGACGGTCACTGTGAGGGGGAGTCAGTCTGAGGGACGGTCACTGTGAGGGAGAGTCAGTCTGAGGGACGGTTAGTCTAAGGGAGTCAGTCTGAGGGACGGTCACTGTGAGGGGGAGTCAGTCTGAGGGACGGTTAGTCTAAGGGAGTCAGTCTGAGGGACGGTCATTGTGAGGGGGAGTCAGTCTGAGGGACGGTCACTGTGAGGGGGAGTCAGTCTGAGGGACGGTTGGTCTAAGGGAGAGTCAGTCTGAGGGACGGTCACTGTGAGGGAGATTCAGTCTGAGGGACGGTCACTGTGAGGGAGAGTCAGTCTGAGGGACGGTTAGTCTAAGGGAGTCAGTCTGAGGGACGGTCACTGTGAGGGGGAGTCAGTCTGAGGGACGGTCACTGTGAGGGGGAGTCAGTCTGAGGGACGGTCACTGTGAGGGGGAGTCAGTCTGAGGGACGGTCACTGTGAGGGGGAGTCAGTCTGAGGGACGGTCACAGTGAGGGGGAGTCAGTCTGAGGGACGGTCACTGTGAGGGGGAGTCAGTCTGAGGGACGGTCACTGTGAGGTGGAGTCAATCTGAGGGACGGTCACAGTGAGGGGGAGTCAGTCTGAGGGACGGTCACAGTGAGGGGGAGTCAGTCTGAGGGACGGTCACTGTGAGGGGATCTTTTACGCCTACAAGTCCCATAATGCAGTGGGATGCGTGTTGACGCCGCAACGTCACCGCGAACCCGCCCTTTCTTGGGTCCGTCGGTGACGCAGTTACGCGCGGTGTGATGTTTTGCTGCCCTTCCTTACGCCGTGACGTAACCGCACGGCGTGCTCGTGACGCGGTGAGGCGTGACGTGCGCGGTAACGTAAACACACGGCGGAGAGACACCTTGATTCGGGGCGGGCGCGGTGACGTTGCCTCGCGGCGGAATGACGCGTTAGGGCGGAGCGTGGCATGCTGGTGACGCAATCGCGCACTGGCGGAGTGACGCGAAAGGGGCGGGGTGTGCGCGTTGACGTAACCGCAAGTCGGGTTTTTCCGCTTGGAAGGGGCGGGGCGAGCGCGGTGACGTAACCGCTCGGCGGTGGCGGCCGGGTAGAGCGAGGTGGGACGATGTTGGGAGTCCGGGCGGCGGCGGGGGGCCTGAGGGCACGGTAAGGAGTTCATACACCCACACACCGTTAATTACCCGTTGTGTCCATCGATGTAGGGGGAATGATCCTGTTAAACTGCCCCTTAGTGTCAGGGGGACTTGGGGGGGTCACTGTCAGAAGTTCAAGGGTTAAAGTTTAACAGGTTTACGTGGAATCACAAGCTTGAGCAGCACTGCTCCTTCTTCAGGTTCACACACGCTGCATATAGAGGCCTAGACACAGTCACACGATAATGAACACTGTGTATAGAGGCCAAGACACAGTCACACGATAATGAACACTGTGTATAGAGGCCAAGACACAATCGCACGATAATGAACACTGCGTATAGAGGCCAAGACACAATCGCACGATAATGAACACTGCGTATAGAGGCCAAGCCACAGTCGCACGATAATGAACACTGCCTTTGAGGCCAAGACACAATTGCACGATAATGAACACTGTGTATAGAGGCCAAGACACAATCGCACGATAATGAACACTGCCTTTGAGGCCAAGACACAATTGCACGATAATGAACACTGTGTATAGAGGCCAAGACACAATCGCACGATAATGAACACTGTCTTTGAGGCCAAGACACAATCGCACAATAATGAACACTGCCTTTGAGGCCAAGACACAATTGCACGATAATGAACACTGTCTTTGAGGCCAAGACACAATCGCACAATAATGAACACTGCGTATAGAGGCCAAGACACAGTCACACGATAATGAACACTGCGTATAGAGGCCAAGACACAGTCACACGATAATGAACACTGCGTATAGTGGCCAAGACACAGTCGCACGATAATGAACACTGCGTATAGAGGCCAAGACACAATCGCACAATAATGAACACTACGAATAGAGGCCAAGACACAGTCGCACGATAATGAACACTGCCTTTGAGGCCAAGACACAATTGCACGATAATGAACACTGCGTATAGAGGCCAAGACACAGTCACACGATAATGAACACTGCGTATAGGGGCCAACACAATTGCACGATAATGAGCACTGCATATTTCTGCCAAGACACAATCGCACGATAATGGTTGGAATGCAAGTCTTTTCAGGTTTTGATTTTGATTTCTTATCATCACGTGTATTAGTATATAGTGAAAATTATTGTTTCTTACACACTATATGAGCAAGGCATATCATTAATAGAGAAGGAAAGTTGAGAGTGCAGAGTGTAAGTCACAGCTAGGACATAGAGAAAGATCAACTTAATGCGAGGTAGGCCCATTCAGAAGTCTAATGGCAGCAGGGAAGAAGCTGTTCTTGAGTCGGTTGGTATGTGACCTCAGACTT